>JAYESD010000003.1:136994123-137150091 GCA_036927565.1 Tuctoria greenei | reverse complement strand
GTCCGGGCCACAGTGCCGAATTAGTCCGTGGTGGCTAGATTAGTCCATTTTGGGACGGACTAAAGGTCTCTGTTCTAGTTCGGACTTGTCTGTGTTTGTACGGACTAGTCCATTCTGTCTTGGTGAGAGTTTCTGGAACTAAGTCCTGGGAGGCCGGACTTGTCCGCCACAGAGGCTGGACTAGTGCGGACACCCAGAGTAGTGTGTTTTTAGACAAACTAAGGGTTTCTGTTCCAATTCGTACTTGTCCGCTTAGGTACAGACCAGTCCGTTATGCCTTAGTGTGAGATAAAGAAGCTGAGTCCCGGGAGGTCGGACATGTCCGCCTCAGGGGCCAGACTAGTTCGGGCTCCCCAAAGTAGTCATTTTCAGTCGGACTAAACCTTTCTGTTCCACTTGTTACTAGTCTGTTTTTGGTTAGACTAGTCCGGGTTGCCATGACCGTTTGAAATTCAAATGTTTGGCAGGGACATCACCTCTTTTGTCGAGGTGTGACGTCGAGTTGTCAGTGGTCCCAAAGGGCCATACTAGACCGTGGTCAGGGACCGGTCTAGTCTAGACTTTGGTGGTTGTAACGGGTAGTTGTCGGGACCTCTATAAAAAGGGGACCCCAAATACCATTTGAGAGATATGGAACCCTAGCGCCGCTACAACCATCCTTGAGCCTTACAAAGCCTTCTACTCTGCCTACTTGCCCTCTAAGACCAAATCTTGAGAATATTAGGGTTTGGGAAGGAGAGTGAAGGAAGATCATCGTGCTTTGGCTCTCAGTTTGATCTCTTGCAATTGGTGTTGCGTTTTGTGGCTTGTGTGAGTTGAGCTTCATGTGCTCCTTGCTGTATTCATATGTGGGAGCCTCAACTTGTGAGGATCCCAAAAACTCGGTGATTACACTTTGTGATAGTGGAAACTAACGTGGATGTCGGCCATCTATGGTGGCTTGGTGAGAAGAGAGTCAAGTGAGACCCAATTCTTGTGTGGAGTTCTCAATGTGGATGTAGGCTTCTTTGTGGAGCTGAACCATAGGATAAATTGTGTCTCTCTTCTTGCTTTACTTGTCACTATTCACTAGAATTGCTTGTAGGGTTCATATGATTCTTCGTATTATTCTTCATTGAAATCTTTCAACCTAATTGTTTACACTTGTTAATCTAAGTTGTATTAGGTTGCTAGAACTTGCATTTATCTTTCGTTGACTTAAATTCCGCAAATAACTTGTAGAAAGCAAGTTTTTAGGTTTTCACCACGTGTTGATCGGACTAGTCCAGCCCGTACCAGACTACTCCGGCCTCAGATTTTAATCTCGTTTAATTAAGTAATATCAGGTCATATTGCCTATTCACCCCCCTCTAGGCGACTTTCAATTACTATAAGAGCATGTCTCTACACCAAGATTCTAACAACTGGGAGAGTAGATGGCCAACAAGGGTGATAACCAAGTTATCATCGACGATGACAAGACAAAGAATGTCGATGTGCTCCAAGATGATCCTAATGACAAAAATGAAGTGCACCTACTCAAGGTGTGACATTGGGAGAATCCGAATCTTTCGAGGAAAGAGAACAACAATGCCAATGGGAGTGGTTCACAAGACTACTCCCAATATCCTTACAATTATGGGCGATTAACTTCTAGCAGTCATTATTTGTATATTCCTATTGAGAAACCTCCCCAATTTGATGGAAATGATTACTCTATGTGAAAGCATAACATGGAGCCGCATCTCATTTCTTTAAACCCTAGCTTGTGGCACATTGTCTTGATAGGTGTTCATCTTCCTAAGAATCAGGAAGGTGTTACCCCAGAGCAAGCCGTCCTACTCCATCGCAATGCTCAAGCAGTTGGAGTGATCACCTCCTCTTTCACTCGAGAGGAGTTCAACCAGATTGATGGGTTGGAGGTTGCCAAGGACATATGGGGCATGCTCAAGACAGCACATGAGGGCAACCGTGTCATTAGGGAGGCAAATATCAAGATGACCGAGGGAGAACTTGGGAGGTTCACTATCATGGATGGTGAGATGCCCCAAGACATGTACAACCGCCTCAAAGTTCTCATCAACAAGAGCTGCACTTATGAATGCACTCGATGGGCGAACCACAAAGTGGTAAAGAGGATGATTCGGGCATTCATGACACGAAATGTCACTCTTTGCTCCTTAATTTTTGAGAGTCCGGGATTTCACAAGATGACTTCGGAAGAAGTGCTAGGGAGAATAATTAACCATGAGATGATGGAGGGAGAGTCCATGTTCTACAACGACCTCCAAAAGCTCACCTCCTCCAAGAAGAAAGATGTTGCATTCAAGGCAACATCATCAAGGTCTCAAGAACAAGAAGAAAGTAATGAAGAGAGCCTCAACACCGATGAGGAGGAGGCATTCTTCGTCAACAAGTTCAAAAGAATGATGAGAAGGAAAAGGGGAAGCTATCGTCATGAAAGCAAGAAAAAGGACGAGTCCAGAACAAGATCAAAGAGGGCTTGCTATAATTGTGAGTTATATGACTAGTTCATTATGGATTTCCCACATTAAAAAAACAAGAAAAAAGAAGGAGGGCAAGTCCCAAGATGAGAAATACTTCAAGAAGAAGAAGCAATTGGGACAAGCCCACCTCAGGAAGGAGTGGGATTCAACTGAAAACTCCTTCGGTGAAGAAAAAAGAAGGTGGTAACAATTGCCATGAAGAGATCAACCACGGAGAACAAGCTCTTCCCCAACTTGGAGAGCTCGAGACCAACATTCCTTATGGCCAAGGTGGGAAGAAAGGAGGTTAAATCTAAGCCAATTTCTTCAATTTCATCACTCGATTATTTTGATAGTGGTAGTGAAAATGAACACATGCTTACATATATGAGTAAGATTACTTGGAAAAGATTGGAGATATTGTCGGATGAGATATTTGAGAAGAGCTTATCGATCGTCAAGAGGACAAGCTCATCCAACAAAAGGAGAGATGTCAAGAGTTTGAGGTCCTCTTGGAGCTTGAAAGAGAAAGAAGCAATGCACTTGAGCATGAACTCGCTTTGAGGAAGGAAACTTGCTCAAATATTGAGAAGACTACAATTGTGCTAAAGGATGAACTTGTTAGCTTGACAAAAGTTAACAAGACTCTTGAAACACAAGTGGAGTCTCTCAAGGTCAATGCACATTCTTCCTCTAAAAGCTCACCTTCCACAAATGTCAAATCCGAAACAATTCGATCTTGCAAATGCTCTAACTCGATCCTAAAACTAAATGATGATCTTAAAGTGGCACAAAACAAGAAACCACTGAATGGTGACATATTTGAAAAGGAGAAGATGGCATATGCATGTAGTGCATATACCAACACAAGACATCCTCTTGTCAAGGATGGTCTTGGCTTTTCTAGGGAAAAGAGGCAAAACGCCAAAACTCCCAAGAATGGCAAAGACTTGATTGTTTTTGTTAAAGGAGGTTCATATAACTATGACAAGGAAAGAACATTGCTACTTCACATGACATGCCTAAAAAGGAACCTCATCCACTGTTCCATGATTTTGATGCTTCATATGTTTTGTTAGGGACAAGTTTGGAAAGCCTTATGCTAGGTATGTTGGGCCACACTGCAAGTGTCGAAAACCTTGTGTGTGGGTGCCCAGGTGTCTCTTGTCTAATATCAAAGGACCCAACACCGCTTGGATACCTAAAGCCAAGGCTTAACTCTATTTTGTAGGCACACTACTCCAGTGGAACCATTTGGGTTCTTGATAGTAGATTCACATACTATATGATCAGAGAGAAGAAGATGTTTGTGGAGTATGAGGAAAATGAAGATCCAAGTAAGGGAATTTACTTTGGGGACAATAGCCAAGGGCAAATCCTTGCCACCGGTAAAATTGATATATCCTCTAATCATACTCTTTCCAATGTTTTACATGTCGATTCACTTGATTATAACCTATTGTCTGTATCACAACTATGTGACAAAGGTTATAATTGTCTTTTAACTAATGAGGGTGTGACCGTCACAAGAAGAAGCAATGACTCAATTGTTTTTAAGGGTGTCCTCAAGGGAAAGCTCTATCTTGTAGATTTCTCTGCGAATAAAGCCCAACTTTACACATGCTTAATTGCAAGAACCAACATGGGATGGATTTGGCATAGAATACTAGCCCATGTTGGGATGAGGAATTTGCAAAAACTTCTTAAGGGCGAGCACATCCGGGGTTTAAAGAGTGTTGTGTTTGAAAAGGATACGCCATGTAGCGCATGTCAAGCTGAAAGCAAGTTGGAGCTCAACATCCATCCAAGAACATCATGACAACAACAAGACCATTGGAGCTTCTGCGCATGGACCTCTTCGGTCAAATCGCCTACATAAGCATTGGCGGTAACAAATATGGCCTTGAAATTGTTGATGATTTTTCACGTTTCACTTAGGTGTTCTTTTTGCATGATAAGAGTGAGACTCAAGTTGTCCTTAAGAAATACATTATCAGAGCTCAAAATGAGTTCTCCTTGAGAAACAAGACTATAAGGAGTGACAATGGCACCGAATTCAAGAACACTCAAGTTGAAGAGTTTTTGGATGAAGAAGGCATCAAGCATGAGTTATGGGCCTCCTACTCCCCTCAACGAAAAGGGGGTGGCCGATAGGAAGAATAGGACTCTCATTGAGTTGTCAAGAACCATGCTTGATGAATACAAGACGTCGGATCGGTTTTGGACGGAAGCGGTTAACAGCGCTTGCCATGCCATAAACTGGTTGTATCACCATGACATATTGAAGAAGACATCTTACGAACTCCTAACCGGTAACAAACCCAATATTTCCAATGTTCGAGTTTTTGGAGCAAATGCTATATCCTCAAAAAGAAACCTGGGACCTTGAAGTTCGCTTCAAAGTCCGATGAGGGTTTGTTGCTAGGTTATGACTCAAATAGTTACGGCTATCATGTTTTCAACAAATCATCCGGGATTGTTGAAGTAGCATGTGACGTAGTGCTTGATGACACTAATGGCTCACAAGTGGAGCAAATTGATTGTCATGTGCTAGATCAAGAAGAAGCTCCACAAAGCGCGATAGGGGGGATGGCACTTGGAGACATTCGACCACAAGAACAATCTCAAGATTCAAGTGATCATTCCACACATCAAGCAAACTCTTCCTCAAATAATCAAGCTCAAGACACTCAATATGTGCATCAAGAAGATGAAAATGGAGGCATCAATCAAGGGGGAGACAAAGAAAGTGAGGAAGAAGATGATGAAGTTCCAAGAACTCAAGCACTACACCCAAGAGTACATCAAAGCATTCTATGAGACCATCCTGTTGACAACATCCTTGGAGGCATCTCCAAGGGGGTAACTACTCGATCTTTTGTTGCAAATTTTCGTGAACACTACTCTTTCGTTTCTTCTTTGGAGCCTCACGAGGTTGAACAAGCACTACGAGATCTGGATTGGGTGATGGCCATGCAAGAAGAGCTCAACAATTTTGAAAGAAATCAAATATGGGAGCTTGTGAAGAGGCCAAACGCGAATGTTGTGGGCACCAAGTGGGTGTTCTGCAACAAACAAGTTGAACACGGAGTGGTTACAAGGAATAAAGCACGACTTGTGGACAAGGAGTAGTCACAAGTTGAAGCTTTGGATTTTGATTAAACCTTTGCTCCCGTAGCTAGGCTTGAATCAATTCACATATTACTTGCCTTTGCTACTCACCATGATTTTAAGCTATACCAAATGGATGTCAAGAATTCATTCCTCGATGGTCTAATCAAAGAAGATGTGTATGTGGAGCAAACCCACATTTTTGATGATTAAGACTTCCCAAACCATGTCTACAAATTGCGTAAGGCTCTCTATGGCCTCAAGCAAGTTCCTAGAGCTTGGTATGAGTGCCTTAGAGACTTTCTAACTCAAAATGGTTTTCCTAGAGCTTGGTATGAGTGCCTTAGAGACTTTCTAACTCAAAATGGTTTCAAAATTGGGAAGGACGATTACACTTTATTCACTAAGCATTTCAATGATGAGTTATTTGTTTGTCAAATATATGTCGATGACATATTATTTGGTTCTAATAAAAAAAATTTTTGTGATGAGTTTTCCAAGATAATGAGCGATGGGTTTGAGATGTCCATGATGGGGGAGTTGAAGTTCTTCCTAGGTTTTCAAGTGAAGCAACTCAAGGAACGCACGTTCATTAGTCAAACGAAGTACACAAAAGATATACTAAAGAAGTTTGAAATGGACAAAGCCAAACCCATAAAGACTCCAATGGGAACCAATGGGCAAATCAACCATAATGAGGATGGTCCAAGTGTGGACCAAAAGGTATATCGTTCCATCAAAGGTTCATTGCTTTACTTATGTGCATCTAGGTCTGATATGATGCTAAGTGTTAGTATGTGTGCTCGATTCCAAGTTGCCCCTAAGGTGTGTCATTTGAATGCCGTTAAGAGAATTCTTAGATATTTGGTTCACACACCAGGCCTAGGACTTTGGTACCCCAAGGGCTCTAAGTTTAATCTCATTGAATATTCTGATGCGGATTATGCGGGGTCCAAAGTTGATAGAAAAAGTACCTCCGAGACTTGCGAATTCCTAGGTAGGTCCCTAGTGTCTTGGTCCCAAAAGAAACAAAACTCCATTTTTATGATCGAAGAGCACGTGAAAAGCTACTAGAGAGGGGGGCGTGAATGGTATATTAAAACTTTTTCAGCGGAAGCAATGAAACCCCTTGGCAGAAAAACGATCTATTGAAGAAATCGTGTGTGAATATAATATAAATGTGTTTCACCATAACAAAAGTGATAGATATCAGATAGAATCAAGTCACAAAGACAAAACAACAAGAATTACTCAAATTCGTTGAGTGAAACTCAAGGTACGATCAAAAGATCGAACAAAGGTCAATCTGCTCTACCGAGTAAAAAACAGATATGTAATACTGCAAAGAAACTCGTGTAGATCAAAAACCATAAATCCAATGATCGTGAAATTTTTACAGAGGATAGATAATCAAGTTTTGAAGACAAACCAAAAAGAATCAAGTCAATTGGATCTGTAAAACTCGAGGTATGATAAAACCACCTATGAAAGGTAGTGCTGTAAACAAACTCGACGAGAAAAACTTGTCTGGAACAAGTCGGACGAACAAGGCACAAAAGTTCCATTCAACTACAAATTTTATTCAATAGAACACAAGAGGAACAGCCCCAAAGTCGTGTACCACAAGCTCTGACCTCTCTTGCTTATATAACCAGCCCTTAGGCCAAACCAATCTCAACTAGGACTCTAATCCTACTCAAATCACGAATCGAAACTTTCCATAACTTCTTAGGACTCGTCTATACACAGATAGAAGCAATCTTAAGACTTCCAAACACATTAGGAATGTATCCCACATTCCTAAAACAACTCAAATTCGTGACCTACACGAAATCCTATCATAACCAACTCAAATCTTTCCATATTTGAGTCAAACACGAACAGCCGCAACCTGAGTCCATAACCTAATCGGTTGGACCTTTCCAACCAATTATTTATGTCCACATCTCTTCATCACGCCTCGGAACCATGTATCCACGTCCATGCACTCCTTGCATACATGCAAACATCTTTCAACGACGTCCATGATACCTTCATATGCATTGTTCTTGATTTATACATGTTGCGCGACCTCCCGATCAACTCAACCACAATTCCTCCCGAAATTAGTTGTTGAACCTCATCTTATCCCTAAGATTAGTTCAATGGATCCCGTCACCAGCCATGTCTTGAACTAAAGCAACACCTGCTCATTAATAAATAACCAATACTTCTGAGCACAAGTCCTCGACTTGACTCTCGTTAGTTCTGAAACTACAACAACTTACGTGAGCACTTCACAAAAGCATGTTGCAAACCATAGCAAAATGTTATCAACCATAACCACCAAAACACACCAAAAACTTAGTAAAAGAATACTAAGCAAACTTTCCATATGTGTAAAGCAAGTTTGAAACATTGCAAGATAAAAGCAGGACCACTGCGATCAAGCTCCAAACCTTACCAAAGCTAACCGGACCTTGAACCGGAGCTTACCAAAGCTAGCCGGACCTAGCGCCGGAGCTAACCAAAACAAGCCGTACCTATCGATGGACCTTGATGATAAAGGTGTTTTGGTAGTATTCAAAACTTTTATCGCCATAGCCAATGTATTCAGCACACATAGGTCTCACAATCTCTCCCTTGATGAATGCATTGGCAACATGACTTAAAATCTGAACATTGCCTTATTCACATTAAAAGTTTTGAAAACAACTTCTCCCCCTTTGTAAAACAAAAATAAAATGAGAAGAATAATAAATTCTCCCCCTAAGAAGAATCGTGCCAAAATTTTTTTGAATATGTGATGTGTAATCAATTCCTGCCCCTTGCATACTTATCTTTAAAAATGATAAAAATTCACATATTATCTATCCCCCTTTGACAATGTATTCAGCAAGGTACAAAAGAGAAATTTTAACTGTTATGAGCATATTATAACATATACATCTAAAACAGAGCTCATCCAAGTCATACTATCAAGTAACTTACACTATCACATCAATGAGATACATAAAGTAGTGTAAGCCATGCTAGAGATCAAGTGTAATTTTCAATTTAAGCAAGTCATGATCTCACAAACTTAACTATTTCAATACCTAAAAGCATGACACTTGTTGCTACATTTTATTATTTTTCAAAGTACAAATTTTGATCATATGATATTTGCAAGAGATTGTATGTGCATCTGCCTTATTCTAACCAACCAAGTCAAGCCTATGTCATTTGACAATCAGAAGCTTAAGAACATGGTTTTAGTCATACACAACTTCTTCCAAGTTCATATCTAAGTGCAATGATAAGCCATCTCAAAAGAAGAAGTGTGATGCATGCATATTCTCTTTATCTTTTCTCAATTTATATTTGTTCATAAAAACTCAACATGTGAGTTGTACTTGATTAATTCTTTATGATTAAAAGCACTTGTGAGCATGCAACAAGTTCAAAACAGCAAGAAAGTTCGACCATGACTAGATTTAGTGTAAGTAATTATTCCAATTACTAGACATGGCAAAAACTACAAAATGTATAACACGAGTAATGTAGTAAGAACTTTTAGCATGTAAAAGGAATCACAAAGTCATATATGTATGAAATACTATGCTCATATTATTTTAAGTTCAGATTCACACATAGACTTCTTATGTTTGAAAACTCCCCCTCAATTTAAGCCATGAGGATGCATAACCCCTATTTCACTACGAATAAAACAAAAACGAGTGAAATCCAAAGGTTTTGTGAAAATGTCAGCCAATTGTTATTCGGTATCTACATGGTGAAGCACAATGTTTCCTTTTTCAACATTATCACGAAGAAAATGATACCTAATGTCAATGTGCTTAGTTCTAGAATGTTGCGCAGGGTTTTTAGCAACGCAAATGGCACTAGTGTTATCACAAAACAGTGGAACGCTATCTAGATCAACCCCATAGTCCTTAAGTGTTTGAACAATTCAAAGAATTTGTGAGCAAGCACTAGCAGCAGCTACATATTCAGGTTCAGCTGTGGATTGTGCAACTGAATTTTGATTTCTAGAGGACCAAGCAACAAGTGAATAACCAAGAAAATGACAAGCACCCGAAGTACTTTTACTATCAATCCTACAACCTTGAAAATCAGCATCGAAAAAAGAATTCAAAGTAACAGTTGAGAAAGAAGGAAGAAAAAATGCCAAATTCTCGAGTTCCATGTAAGTACCCGAGAATTCTTTTGATGGCTTGACGATGCGAAGCACGTGGGGAGGCTTGAAACCATGCACAAAGACATACGCTGAATTGTATGTCCAGTCTTGATGTCGTGAGGTACAAAAGTGATTCGATCATGCTTCTATATTCTTTTTGATCCACGGGTTCAACATCTTCATCAAGTTCAAGTGTTGTTGTTCCCATTGGTGTCCGAAGAAGCTTGATTTTGTCCATGTTGAAGTGTCTTAGGAGGTCTTTTGTATACTTCGTTTGATGTACAAAGGTACCCTCCTTTGATTGCTTGATTTGCAGACCCAAAAAGTATGTGAGTTCTCCCATCATACTCATCTCAAATTCTGAACTCATCATAGCTAAAAACTTGGACACAAGATCATGAGAAGCACAACCAAAGATAATATCATCCACATACACTTGAACGAATAATGAGTCATTGCCATGCTTGAGCACAAAAAGAGTTTTATCAACCTTGCCCATGGTAAAATCCTTTTCAAGTAAGAATGTTTTTAACCTATCATACCATGCTCTAGGGGTTTGTTTGAGACCGTAAAAGGCATTGGACAGTATGTAAACATGATTAGGAAAATCTGGATTTTCAAACCCGGTGGTTGTTTGACATAAACCTCCTCATCTATGTAGCCATTAAGGAAAGCACTTTTAACATCCATTTTATATAGCTTAAAACCTTTAGATGCAGCAAAAGCTAACAAAATTCTTATGGATTCTAATCTAGCAATGGGAGAAAATGTTTCATCAAAATCTATACCTTCAACTTGAGTGAAACCTTGAGCAACCAACCTAGCCTTATTCCTAACCACAACCCCATCCTCACTTTGTTTATTTTTAAATACCCATTTTGTTCCAATTAAAGTGTGACGTTGAGGTGGAGGTACAAGTTTACAAACATTATTTCTTTCAAAATTTTCTAACTATTCTTGCATGGCAATAATCCAAGATTCATTAGTGAGTGCGTGTGATATAGCTTTGGGTTCAAAAGAAGCAACAAAAGCAGAATGAACATGAGAGTTTGGATTGCAAAACCTGGACCGTGTGACTCGTTTGTGCAAGCTTGCAATAATTTGTTGTGGAGGATGACTTTTGAGAACCTGGAGGGTAGTGGACACTTCACAAGCTTCTTCTTCTTCATGTTCATCACAAATCGATGAGCTTGTGACTTGAGGAGGATCTGGACCAGCAATTGTGGTCGTTGGTGCTAGTTGTGAATCAAAATCAGGAGCTGGAACAATGTCATTAGCTGCTGAATTTTCAGGCAGCAGCACCACTTCTTCCTCTTCTTCAATGAAAATACACTCCCCCTGCAGATATGGATCTGGACCTGCAATGTTTGAGCTAGTACCTGGGCTAGCTTCATCAAAAGACACCTCACAAGTCTCTACAATTTTGTTAGCGTCAAGTAAAAGCACACAGTAGCCTCTAGTATGAGATGGATAACCAAGAAACATGTCATCAATGGATCTAGGTTCAAATTTATCAAGATTACCATATTTCTTAACAAAACATTTGCATCCAAAGACCCGAAAGTGTGTGACACTAGGCCTATGTCCAAACTGGAGCTCATATGGTGTTTTACCTAGCTTAGCACGAAAGAAAACACGATTTGAGACATAACAAGCGGTTGCATTCGCATCAGCCCAAAATTACCTAGAAGTTTGATATTCATCAAGTATAGTCTTAGGCATCTCAACTAAGGTTTTGTTCTTTCTTTCTACAACACCGCTTTGTTGAGGTACATATGGTGAAGAAAATTGATGATCTATTCCATTTTTAGCACAAATGTGATCAAAATATTAATTTTTTAATTCAGTTCGATTATCACTTCTAATTGCTTTTAAAGATCCTGGGTGATCAATTGATAATCTAAGAAATAAAGTTCTAAAATGACTAAAATCTTCATTCTTGGATGCCATAAAGTAAACCCAAGAGTATCTAGAATAATCATCAACAATCACAAGAACATACCATTTACCTCTGAAGGATTGAACACTTGAAGGTCCTACGGTGTCAAGGTGCAAAAGTTGACCCGGTTCTGTTGTCATAATCATTGTGAGAGGAGTATGTGAACCTGCAACCATCTTATCATGTCTACAAGAAGAGCACAAAATTTCTTTGTCCCCTTTAAGCTTAGGCAGCCCACGTATGCGATCAAGAGCACTAACACGCGTTAGATGATCAAAGCCTATGTGACCAAGTCTACGATGCCAAAAATATAAGTCCTTTGAATCATTAGCAACTAGACACCTATGCTTAGAGGAAGACATATCAAAATCAGCTTTAAAAACTCTTCCAAACTGTGACATGTTAAAAATAAGCTCACTGTTTGAATTTACAACTTTGCAGCAATTTTTAGTGAAAATAATTTCCAGATTTTCATCTAGCAGTTCTAAAACAGAAAGCAAGTTGTATTTCAAATTTTTAACAAGTGCCACATCCTTCAAAGTGTAGTGATCATTTGCTCTAACTGAACCCTTAGCAATTATGGGAGTTGAAGAATTATCGGCAAAAGTAACATTCTCTACACGTGACACAAAAGAGATGGAGGAGAACCATTCTTTGTTGTCGGTCATGTGGCGTGAGCAACCTGAATCCACAATCCAAAAGTTCTCCTTCCTCAAGCGCGTAACCTACATAGAAGCACAATATGTCGATGACTTAATATTGGGGTTAGTTAAAAGGCATTTAGGAATCCGGTACTGAGTCACACGACGTCCAGCAGAAATATGTTTGATAAAAGCTTGGGGATTTTTGTACCCAACTGCTGTCCTACGAGATGTTACATGTGTAGCACGAAAAATAGTAGGTTTGGGAGCAAACTTTGCATGTTTTTGACTCATTACAGCAGATTGCATGTTCTTATCATTAGGTTTAGCAAGTGCAGCAAATTTTTAATGAAAGTTATGAGATATAGCAATTATTCTTTCCTTTTTCTATTGTTTAGCTAGTCTATAACAAAAATCTATGACATGACCATCTCTACCAATGTAGGTACAATGAAATTTAACTTTGTGTTCATGTCTCGATGAGCAAGCAACATTTTTATTTGAAACCGAATAAGACAACACTCCTGCATATTTGAAAACCACTTCTTTTTGTTTAGGAACTGTTTGAATCAAACCACTTCCTAATGACTTTACAATTTTAGATGGATGTGCCTTAGCATGAGCATGAGAATCAAAACCTAAACCAGTTTTATCATTGCAAGACTTGGAAGAATTCAACAGCAAGTTTAGGTTTTTATTCCCATTACAAAACCGATCTAATGCCCTATGCATGTTATCAAGTTTATTGGACATATCAAGGCAATTTTCACATGAAGTTTTTCCTTTTAGTTTGCAATTGGAACAATATTTAACTTCATGAGAACGTAAAGCATTATTCAATATTGAATTTTCATTCATAGCATCTTTTAGTTTCTTTTCAAAATCACCACAACTAGAACAATGCAAATTAATTGTAGAACAAGAAGCATCTTTTGAGTTTCCAATATCAAGTGCAGCCAACTTTTTGTTCTTTTCAATTTCAAGTTCAAGTCTATCTAGAGTGGAGGAGTGTGCAGTTCTTAATGTGGACAATTATTCATAGATTAAATCACATGGGGGACAAGATTCATCACTAGGAATCAAGGTTTTCAAATGGTAGATTTTAGATTCTAGTGATTCAATTTTAGCAGCATTATCCCTAAGCTTTCTGTCCTTTTTCTTAACAATAATAGTTGCACAAGAAATTGCATCACACATTTCATTACAGGTAGAACATACCCCATCGTCTTCACTGTTGAGTTCTGCATCCTCCTGACTTGATCTTGATCTTGTTTTCCCTGCCATGAAGCATAAGTTGGCCAGATCGTCATCATCTTCATCACTTTCAAAGTCTACATCACTTGAACCGATCTCTTGAAGTGCACTGATGAAGCTGTTAATCATCTTGCGTCCTATGGTACCCTTCTTTTTCTTGTTGAGGTTTCCAGAGGTGGTCTTGACCTTGTTCTATTTTTCTTCACGGGTAGTAGGACCTGAAAGGTTAGGGCATTCTGTACGAAAGTATCCTGTCTTACCACATTCAAAACAGCGTTGAGGTCCGAAGCTTCCTCTCCTTCTAGTTCTCACATTTGCAATGCTTTTGAGAACCTAGTAGAGATTAGTGCTAACTCCTCTTCTGGGATTCCTCGACCTGCTCCAGGGTTAGAGAGGACAACAAAGAAAGTGTACCACAAGATGAAGATTGACCGGAGCTAGGCATGTCACGTTGAGAAACAAAAGCAATAGACTTGTTGGGGTTCTTACATGATATTATGTCAATTTTATGAGTTTTTAATTTGAAATATAGCACATCTAAAGTAAGTGTACTCATGACAGTAGATTCACGAATGGATGTAACTTTCATCTCCCAAATTGACATGTCTAATGCACTTAACAATTGCCTAGCATTTTCAGCATCTAAAAAATTAACATTGATGCTAAGCAAGTTGCTAAGAATTTTATTAAAGCGAGCAAAGAGATCATCAATGGACTAACTGGGTTGCATCTCAAAGCGCATGTATTCTTTCATGAACATGTCTTGTCTCACCTCCTTGATCATGTTGGATCCTTCGTGATAGTCACAAAGTGCTCTCCACACATCATATGCCGATCGGAGGTGTGCAACGCAGTCGAAGTCGCTTTGAGTGAGTCCTTGGATGATCAAGTTATGCGCTTTGTTGTTGTTGTCGACGTCCCTAGGTTCGTAGCCGTAACATGATTGTTTGACGGCACATCATAAGGCTTGTACACCTTTTCCCATATGGTGAAGCCTTGCGCCTGGATGAAAGCCTCCATACGTGCCTTCCAAACCTGAAAATCAATGCCACTAAACACATAAGGTTTTGCGGAGTATTTCTCCATGTCGATTAGTAGAAACACGTGCAAATCACAAAGATTAGAGCACTGTGGCTCTGATACCAATTGTAGGATCAAAGAGCATGTAAAAAGATACCAGAGGGGGGGGTGAAAGGTAGATTAAATCTTTTTCAGCAAACGCAATGAAATCCCTCAGCAGAAAAATGATCTGTTGAATAAATCGTGTGTGAGACTAATATAAATATGTTTCACAATAACAAAAGTGATAGATATCAGAGGCAATCAAATCACGAAGACAACTATCGGAGTGTTGTTGCGGCAATTCTCCTGGTACTACTGTTGGTAGCCCGCGGAGTTTGTAGTTCAGTATTGGGCGCGCAGAGATTCAGAACACGATGGCAAGTAAACACATAGATTTTGGCCCCCTGAGCGTAATACCCTACTCCACGGGGTGTGTAGTTGTTGTATTGAGTGTCTAAGAGTCCAGAGCTTCCAGCTTCGGGGTCTGAAGTCCCATTTTGTGTATGACCCGACCGGTCCTTTTATAGCACAAGGACTGGTCGTTACATCGCTAGCCTGGCCCGACATGTGGCCCTGGCGATTACTGATGCTTAATACATAATTAATGAGGTTAATTGCCCTTAATAGTATGGTAACGGGCATTGACAGTGCCGTTACTGGAATTAAGGGTCATCCAATCGTTTGTCATTAATGTGTATTAATGATACTTAATCGGGTCTTGAAGTCTTTGATTTTCCCTCGTAGGTCCGAGCCGTTGGAGGTACTCCAGTCTGATTGTTGAGGCTGAAGGTCCGGCGATTGGACACGTGGCAGATCCGGAGCTTATGGTCTGGGACGGGTAGGTCCGGTGCAGTTGTACACGTGTCGGTACCAGAGCTTCCCTTGTCGGGGGTTAGGTCCAGGGATGTCGCGCAGGTGTTTAGCCCGGAGCTTTCCCATGTGTGGGACGTAACTCTGGTTGCAGTATACACGTGTCAGCACCGGGGACTAACCACAGAAGGGAGGCAGGACTGGTCCCATATGACACGTGGGGCCTTCAAATGCCTTCAACTCAGACAGGTGAAGTTCCTTTGGTCTTCTTGTAGTCCCAAGGGGTATACGGTATGCAGGGTACCGACAGTGGCCCCCTGGACCCACCTCTAGGAGAGACCTTTTGGACGAAGTCGTTCTGCCAGAGGTGGTTCCACCCTTCGGTTTTTGAGTTGTGTCTTTAAGGGTCTTCGGTTGTGCCGTTGGCGGTAGTTCGCAGTTAAACCAACGCCGCGTGGCGCATCCAAGATGCAGCAGGTGTGATCTGAGCATGTGGATCTCACGCAATTGAAGGTCATCGGTTCTCGATACGAAAACCGTATCGGTTCTGTAAGACCTATGTGTGCTGAATACATTGGCTTGTAGTGAATACACTTGGCTTTGATGAGAAAAGTTTTAAATATCACCAAAACACCTTTTTATCAAGGTCCGACTCTAGCTCTGAGCTATAGCAAGGTCCGACCATAGGTCCGACTTGTTTTGGGTAGCTCCGGTTACATTCGATGCTAGGCCCGACTTATTGGCAAGGTCCGACTAGCTTTGGTTAGCTTCGGTGAGTTTTGTTTTTTAGCTCCGACATGTCTTTGATAGCTCCGACATGTTTTTGCTAAGCTCCGAGTTGATTTTTCTAGCTCCGGCTTTTCGGTTTACTAGTTCTGACTGGTTCTGGTTAGCTCCGGTGCCAGGTCCTTCTAGTTTTGTAAGCTCCGGTGGGAACTTTGTTATACTAGTTTTTGGTAAGCTCCGGCGGGTGCTTTACTCTACTAGTTTTGGTAAGCTCCGGCTCAAGCTCCGGGTTGCTCTGGCAAGGTTCGGAACTTGACCGAAGTGTTTCTGCTTTTCATTTGCAATGTTTCGTACTTGCTTTACATGGTTGGAAAGTTTGCTTAGTATTCTTTTACTAAGTTTTTGGTGCGTTTTGGATGATATGGATGATATCGTTTTGCTATGCTTTGCAACATGCTTATGTGAGGTGCTCACATAAGGTGTTGTGTTTGGAACTAACTTGAGTCAAGTCAAGGATTTGGGCTCGTATGGATTGGTTGTTTATTCATGTGCAGGTGTTGCTTGAGTTCAAGACATGGCTGGTGACGGGATCCATTGGACTAGTCTCAGGGAGGAGATGAGGTTCCAACAACCAAATTCAGGAGGAATTGTGGTTGAGCTGATCAGGAGGTTGCGCAGCATGATTGAATCAAGAACAATACATATGAAGGTATCGTGGACATCATTGGAAGATGTTTGCACGTGTGCAAGGAGTGCATGGACGTGGCTACATGGTTCCGAGACGCGATGAAGAGATGTGGACGTAAAGAATTGGTCGGAAAGGTCCAACCGACTAGGTTATGGACTCAGGCTGCAGCTGAGTCGGATTTGACTCAAATATGGAAAGATTTGAGTTGGTTATGATAGGATTTCGTGTGGGTCACGAATTTGAGTTGTTTAGGAATGTGGGATACGTTCCTAAGGTATTTGGAAGTCTTAAGATTGCTTCTATCTGCGTATAGAAGAATCTTGAGCAGTTATAGAAAGTTACGATTCGTGATCTGAGTAGGATTGGAGTCCTAGTTGATATTGGGTTGGCCTAAGGGCTGGTTATATAAGAAAGGGAGCCCAAAGCTCGTGGTGGACGACTTTGGGGCTGTTCCTCTTGTGTTATATTGAATAAAATTCATAGTTTGAAGGAACTTTTATGCCTTGTTCGTCCGACTTGTTCCAGACAAGTTTTACTCGTCGAGTTTCTGGACAGCACTACCTTTTGTCGGTGGTTTTATCATAACTCGAGTTTTACAGATCCAATTGACGTGATTCTTTGTGGGTTATCTTCACAACTTGATTATCTATCATATGTAAAAATTTCACGGTCATTGGATTTGTGGTTATGATCTACACGAGTTTCTTTGCAGCGTTCCAGAACTGTTTTTCCTCGGGTAGGGCAGTTTAACCTGTGTTTGATCTTTCGATCATAACATGAGTTTTTATCGACGGATTTGAGTGATTCTTTTTGTGTTGTCTTCGTGACTTGATTCTCTCTGATATCTATCACTTTTATCATGGTGAAACACGTTTAGATTAGTCTCACACACGATTTCTTTAACAGATTGTTTTTCTTCCGAAAGGGTTTGGGGTTTAATTGTTTCCGCTGCGTAAGATTTTTAAATCTACCATTCACCCCCCTCTGGTAGCTTCTCACGTGCTCTTCGATCCTACAATTGGTATCAGAGCCACGGTGCTCTAATCTTTGAGATTTGCGTGTGTTTTTGACTAATCATCATGGAGAAGTACTCCGCCAAACCTTGTGTGTTTGCTGTTATTGATTTCTAGGTTTGGAAGGCACACATGGAGGCTTTCATCCAGGCACAAGGCTTTGCAATATGGGAGAAGGTATACAAGACTTACGAAGTGCCATCAAACGATCAAGTTACAGCTACAAATCTGAGAGATGTCGACAACAACAACAAGGCTCGGAACTTGATCATACAAGGATTAACTCAAAGCGACTTCGATCGTGTTGCACACCTTCGATCTGCATACGATGTGTGGAAAGCACTTTGTGACTACCACGAAGGATCCAACACGATGAAAGAGGTAAGGCAAGACATGTTCAAAAAGGAATACATGCGCTTCGAGATGCAACCCGGTGAGTCTATTGATGACCTTTTTGTTCTCTGAGCAACTTGCGTAGTGTCAATGTTAATCTTTCAGATGCTGAAAATGCTAGGCAATTGCTATGTGCATTAGATATGTCAATTTGGGAGATGAAAGTCACATCTATTCGTGAATCTACTGTCATGAGTTCTCTTACATTAGATGTACTCTGTTCTAAACTAAAAACTCATGAAATTGACATCCTAGCACGTAAGAACCCAAATAAGTCTATTGCATTTGTTTCACAACGTGATATGTCTAGCTCCGGCCAATCATCATCTTGAAATACTCTTGCTTTGTTGTCCTCACTAACCCTGGAGCAGATCGAAGAATTTCCAGAAGAGGAGTTGGCACTCATCTCTACTAGATTCTCAAAAGCAGTGCAAAATGTGAGAACCAGAAGGAGAGGAAGCTCCGGACCTCAACGCTGTTTTGAATGTGGTAAAACAGGACACTTTCGTACAGAATGCCCTAACCTTTCGGGTCCGACCACCCGGAAAGAAAAAACAAAGCAAGGTCCGAACCTCCTCTAGAAATTCCAACAAGAAGAAGAAAGGCACCATAGGACGCAAGATGATCAATAGTTTCATCACTGCGCTTCAAGAGTTCAGTTCATGCAACGTGGACATTGGAAGTGATGAAGATGAAGATGATTTGGCAAACTTGTGCTTCATGGCGGGCAAGTCAAGATCAAGTATGGAGGAGGCAGAACACAACAGCGACAATGAAGAGGTATGTCCTACTTGCGAAGAAATTTGTGATGCTATTTCTCGTGCCACTATTATTGTTAAGAAAAAGGACAAAAAGCTTACGGATAGTGCTGCTAAAATTGAATCACTAGAATCTGAAATCAACCGTTTAAAAACATTGATTCCTAGAGATGATGCACGTTCCTCATGTGATTTAATATATGAACAATTGTCATCATTAAGAAGTGCCCACACCTCCACAATTGATAAACTTGAGTTAGAAATTGAAAAGAACAAAAAGCTTGCTGCACTTAATATTGGAAACTTAAAAGATGCTTCTTGTTCTACAATTGATTTGCATTGTTCTAGTTTTGATGATCTTCATAAAAAACTGCAAGATGCTATGAATGAAATTTCTATATTGAACAATGCTTTACGTTCTCATGAAGTTAAATTTTGTTCCAATTGCAAACTAAAAGGAAAAACTTCATGTGAAAATTGCCTTGATCTGTCCAATAAACTTGACAACATGCATAGGACATTAGATCAGTTTTGTAATGGGAATAAGACCTAAACTTGCTGCTGAATTCTTCCAAGTCTTGCAATGATAAATCTGGTTTAGGTTTTGATTCTCATGCTCATGCTAAGGCACATCCACCTAAAATTGTAAAGTCATTAGGAAGTGGTTTGATTCAAACAGTTCCTAAACAAAAAGGAGTGGTTTTCAAATCTGCAGGAGTGTTGCCTCATTCGGTTTCAAATAAAAATATTGCTTGCTCATCTAGACATGAACACAAAGTTAAATTTCATTGTACCTTTTGTGGTAGATATGGTCATGTCATAGATTTTTGTTATAGACTAGCTAAACAACAGAAAAGGGAAAGAATGGTTGCTAGATCTCATAACTTTCATGCAAAATTTGCTGCACACATTGAACCGAATGTACAACCTGCTGTTTTGAGTCAAAAACATTCATAGTTTACCTCCGGACCTTCTATTTTTGCCTCCGGAGCTATTGATTTTTGTGCTACACAAGTAACACCTTATAGGTCAGTAGTCAAGAATAGAAAACCTCAATCTTTGACTCATAAACCTGCTGTTTTGTCTCAGCTTTCGCGTGTTTTTCCTACTGCACGTCGTGTGACTCAGTACTAGATACCTAAATGCCTTTTGACTAACCCCAGTATTGAGTCATCGACGTATTGTGCTTCTATGTAGGTTACACGTTTGAGGAAGGAGAACGTTTGAATTGTGGATTCAGGTTGGTCACGCCACATGACCGGTAACAAAGATTGGTTCTCCTCCCTCTCTTTTGTGTCACGTGTAGAGAATGTTACTTTTGCCGATAATTCTTCAACTCCTATAATTGCTAAGGGTTCAGTTAGAGTAAATGATCACTACAGTTTGAAGGATGTGGCACTTGTCAAAAATTTGAAATACAACTTGCTTTCTGTTGCACAATTGCTAGATGAAAATCTAGAAATTATTTTCAATAAAAACTGCTGCAAAGTTGTAGGTTCAAATAGTGAGCTTATTTTTAACATGTCTCGGTTTGGAAGAGTTTTTAAAGCTGATTTTGATATGTCTTCCTCTGAGCATAGGTGTCTAGTTGCTAATGATTCAAAGGACTTATATTTTTGGCATCGTAGACTTGGTCACGTAGGGTTTGATCACCTAACGCGTGTTAGTGCTCTTGATCGCATACGTGGGCTGCATAAGCTTAAAGGGGACAAAGAAATTGTGTGCTCTTCTTGTAGACATGCTAAGATGGTTGCAGGTTCACATACCACTCTCACAATGATCATGACAACTGAACCATGTCAAATTTTGCATCTTGACACCGTAGGACCTTCACGTGTCCAATCCTTCGGAGGTAAATGGTATGTTCTTGTTATTGTTGATGATTATTCTAGATACTCTTGGGTTTACTTTATGGCATCTAAGAATGAAGCTTTTAGTCACTTTAGGACTTTATTTCTTAGATTATCAATTGATCACCCAGGATCATTAAAAGCAATTAGAAGTGATAATGGAACTGAATTTAAAAATCAATCTTTTGATCACTTTTGTGCTGAAAATAGAATAGATCATCAATTCTCTTCACCATATGTACCTCAACAAAACGGTGTTGTAGAAAGAAAGAACAGAACCTTAGTAGAGATGGCTAGGACTATGCTTGATGAATATCAAACTCCTAGGAAATTTTGGGCTGATGCGTTAGCAACCGCTTGTTATGTCTCAAATCGTGTTTTCTTGCGTGCTAAGCTAGGTAAAACACCATATGAGCTCCGGTTTGGACATAGGCCTAGTGTTACACACATTCGGGTCTTTGGATGCAAATGCTTTGTTAAGAAACATGGTAATCTTGGTAAATTTGAACCTCGATCCATTGATGGCATGTTTCATGGTTATCCATCTCATACTACAGGCTACCGTGTGCTTTTACTTGACACTAACAAAATTGTGGAGACATGTGAAGTGTCTTTTGATGAAGCTAGCCCAGGTACTAGCTCCGGTGTTGCAGGACCAGATCCGTATCCTCAGGGGGAGTGTATTTTCGAAGATGAAGAAGAGCCAGTGATACTGCCTAGTAGTTCCGAAGTTGACACGTGTCCAGCTCCGGACATTGAACAAGCTCCGGCTATCACCTATGCTGGTCCTGATTGTCCACAAGTCACAAGCTCATCAATCTACGATGAACCTAATGAAGAAGAACCTTGTGAGACATCTGTTCCCCTACGGTTTTACAAAGATCATCCCCCACAACAGATGATTGGAAGCTTGCACGAACGAGTCACACGGTCTAGGTTTTGCGATCCAAACTCTCATGCTCATTCTGCTTTTGTTGCTTCTTTTGAACCCAAAGATATGTCACACGCACTCATTAATGAATCTTGGATTATTGCCATGCAAGAAGAGTTAGAAAATTTTGAAAGAAATAATGTTTGGAAACTTGTACCTCCACCTCTAGGTCACACTTTAATTGGAACTAAATGGGTATATAAAAATAAACAAAGTAAAGATGGGGTTGTGGTTAGGAATAAGGCTAGGTTGGTTGCTCAAGGTTTCACTCAAGTTGAAGGTCTAGATTTTGATGAAACTTTTGCTCCTGTCGCTAGATTAGAAGCCATAAGAATTTTGTTAGCTTTTGCAGCATCTAAAGGTTTTAAGCTATATCAAATGGATGTTAAAAGTGCTTTTATTAATGGATACATAGATGAGGAGGTTTATGTCAAACGACCACCTACCGGGTTTTGAAAATCCAGATTTTCCTAATCATGTTTACAAACTGTCCAAAGCCTTATACGGTCTCAAACAAGCCCCTAGAGCATGGTATGATAGGTTAAAAACATTCTTACTTGAAAAGGGGTTTACCATGGCAAGGTTGATAAAACTCTTTTTGTGCTTAAGAATGGCAATGACTCATTATTCGTTCAAGTGTATGTGGATGATATTATCTTTGGTTGTGCTTCTCATGATCTTGTGTCCAAGTTTTCAGCAATGATGAGTTCCGAATTTGAAATGAGTATGATGGGTGAACTCTCTTACTTTTTGGGGCTGCAAATCAAGCAAACCAAGGAGGGTACCTTTGTGCATCAAACGAAGTATACCAAAGACCTCCTAAGGCGCTTCAACATGGACAAAAGCAAGCCTCTTCGGACACCAATGGGAACAGCAACAACACTTGAACTTGATGAAGATGGTGAACCCATGGATCAAAAAGAATATAGAAGCATGATCGGATTACTTTTGTACCTCATGGCATCAAGACCGGACATACAATTCAGCATATGTCTTTGTGCACGGTTTCAAGCTTCCCCACGTGCTTCACATCGTCAAGCCGTCAAAAGGATTCTCAGGTACTTACATGGAACTCAAGAATTTGGCATTTTTCTTCCTTCTTCCTCAACCGTTACTTTGAAAGCTTTTTCGGATGCTGGTTTTGGGGGTTGTAGGATTGATAGGAAAAGTACTTCCGGTGCTTGTCATTTTCTTGGTAATTCTCTTGTTGCTTGGTCCTCTAGAAAACAAAATTCAGTTGCACAATCCACAGCCGAATCTGAATATGTAGCTGCTGCTAGTGCTTGCTCACAAATTCTTTGGATTGTTCAAACACTTAAGGACTGTGGGGTTGATCTAGATAGTGTTCCACTATTCTGTGATAACACTAGTGCCATTTGCATTGCTAAAAACTCCGTGCAACATTCTAGAACTAAGCACATTGACATTAGGTACCACTTTCTCCGAGATAACATTGAAAAAGGAAACATTGTGCTTCACCATGTAGATATCGAACAACAATTGGCTAACATTTTTACAAAACCTTTGGATTTCACTCGTTTTTGTTACATTCGTAGTGAAATAGGGGTTATGCATCCTCATGGCTTAAATTGAGGGGGAGTTTTTGAAACTTGGGAAGTCTATGTCTGAATCTGAAATTAAAATAATATGAGCATAGTATTTCATACATATATGACTTTTTGATTCCTTTTACATGCTGAAAGTTCTTACTACATTACTCGTGTTATACATTTTGTAGTTTTTGCCATGTCTAGTAATTGGAATAATTACTTACACTAAAACTGGTCATGGTCGAACTTTCTTGCTGTTTTGAACTTGTTACATGTTCACAAGTGCTTTTAATCATTAAGAATTCATCAAGTAATCAACTCCCATGTTGAGCTTTTATGAACAAAAATAAATTGAGAAAAGATCAAGAGAATATGCATGCATCGCACTTCCTCTTTTGAGATGGCTTGTGATTGCACTTAGATATGAACTTGGAAGAAGTTGTGTATGACTAAAATCATGTCCTTAAGCTTCTGATTGTCAAATGACATAGGCTTGGCTTGGTTGGTTAGAATAAGGCAGATGTGCATATAATCTCTTGCAAATATCATATGATCTAAATTCATGCTTTGAAAAATAATAAAATGCAGCAACTAGTGTCATGCTTTTAGGTTTTGAAATAGTTAAGTTTGTGAGATCATGACTTGCTTAAATTGAAAATTACATTTGATCTCTAGCATGACTTACACTACTTTATGTATTTCATTGATGTGATAATGTAACGTACTTGATAGTATGACTTGGATGAGCTTTGTTTATATGTATATGTTATAATATGCTCATAACAACTAAATGGGGAGAGATAATATGCTCATGACTTGCTGAATACATTGTCAAAGGGGGAGAGATAAGCATGAAGTGAAAGATAATATGTGCATAAGGAGAGATAATAAAGGGGGAGAGATAATATGGGATAATTTTTCTATAATTTTTCTTCTCATTTTACTTTTGATTTACAAAGGGGGAGAAATTGCCTTCAAAACTTTTATGTGAATAAGCCAATGTTCGGATTTTAAATGTTGTTGCCAATGCATTCATCAAGGGGGAGATTGTAAGACCTATGTATGCTGAATACATTGGCTTGTAGTGAATACACTTGGCTTTGATGATAAAAGTTTTAAATATCACCAAAACACCTTTTTATCAAGGTCCGACTCTAGCTCTGAGCTATAGCAAGGTCCGACTTGTTTTGGGTAGCTTCGGTTACGTTTGATGCTAGGTCCAACTTATTGGCAAGGTCCGACTAGCTTTGGTCAGCTCCGGTGAGTTTTGTTTTTTAGCTCCGACATGTCTTTGATAGCTCCGGCATGTTTTTGCTAAGCTCCGAGTTGATTTTTCTAGCTCCGACTTTTGGGTTTACTAGTTCCGACTAGTTCTGGTTAGCTCCGGCGCTAGGTCCTGCTAGTTTTGTAAGCTCCGATGGGAACTTTGTTATACTAGTTTTTGGTAAGCTCCGGCGGGTGCTTTACTCTACTAGTTTTGGTAAGCTCCGGCTCAAGCTCCGGGTTGCTCTGGCAAGGTCCAGAACTTGACCGAAGTGCTTCTGCTTTTCATTTGCAATGTTTCGTACTTGCTTTACGTGGTTGGAAAGTTTGCTTAGTATTCTTTTACTAAGTTTTTGGTGCGTTTTGGATGATATGGATGATATCGTTTTGCTATGCTTTGCAACATGCTTATGTGAGGTGCTCACATAAGATGTTGTGTTCGGAACTAACTTGAGTCAAGTCAAGGATTTGGGCTCGTATGGATTGGTTGTTTATTCATGTGCAGGTGTTGCTTGAGTTCAAGACATGGCTGGTGACGGGATCCATTGGACTAGTCTTAGGGAGGAGATGAGGTTCCAACAACCAAATTCAGGAGGAATTGTGGTTGAGCTGATCAGGAGGTTGCGCAGCATGATTGAATCAAGAACAATGCATATGAAGGTATCGTGGACGTCATTGGAAGATGTTTGCACGTGTGCAAGGAGTGCATGGACGTGACTACATGGTTCCGAGACGTGATGAAGTGATGTGGACGTACAGAATTGGTCGGAAAGGTCCAACCGACTAGGTTATGGACTCAGGCTGCGGCTGAGTCGGATTTGACTCAAATATGGAAAGATTTGAGTTGGTTATGATAGGATTTCTTGTGGGTCACGAATTTGAGTTGTTTAGGAATGTGGGATACGTTCCTAAGATATTTGGAAGTCTTAAGATTGCTTCTATCTGCGTATAGAAGAATCTTGAGCAGTTATGGAAAGTTACGATTCGTGATCTAAGTAGGATTGGAGTCCTAGTTGATATTGGGTTGGCCTAAGGGCTGGTTATATAAGCAAGGGAGCCCAGAGCTCGTGGTGGACGACTTTGGGGCTGTTCCTCTTGTTTTATATTGAATAAAATTCATAGTTTTAAGGAACTTTTGTGCCTTGTTCGTCCGACTTGTTCCAGACAAGTTTTACTCGTCGAGTTTCTGGACAGCACTACCTTTCGAGGTGGTTTTATCATAACTCGAGTTTTACAGATCCAATTGACGTTATTATTTTTGGGTTGTCTTCACAACTTGATTATCTATCATATGTCAAAATTTCACGGTCATTGGATTTGTGGTTTATGATCTACACGAGTTTCTTTGCAGCGTTCCAGAACTGTTTTTCCTCGGGTAGGGCAGTTTAACCTGTGTTTGATCTTTTGATCATAACTTGAGTTTTTCTCGACGGATTTGAGTGATTCTTTTTGTGTTGTCTTCGTGACTTGATTCTCTCTGGTATCTATCACTTTTGTCACGGTGAAACACGTTTAGATTAGTCTCACACATGATTTCTTTAACAGATCATTTTTCTTCCGAAAGGGTTTGGGGTTTAATTGTTTCCGCTGTGTAAGATTTTAAATCTACCATTCACCCCCCCTCTGGTAGCTTCTCACGTGCTCTTCGATCCTACAGGTTCCGCGCGCCCTGTGAGGCCACCACCCTCAGGCTTCCCGCCTTTCATTATGGCAACCGTTCGCCTGGGGTACGGACATCGACTTGATCGTCGGAATGGCCCCGGGCCCCCTTGTCATTGGCAGGGTGAAGTTTTTGAATTGTATCATCGGCTCCTCTGCGGTTTCCATCCAAGCGTTGTGGGGGCTTACTAAAGAAGGAAAGCGCACACCGTTTGAGGATTCTTTACGCCTTCATTTGAACTTGCGCTCGAGTCCTCCAAACTTTCTCTCGCTTTTCCTCTCTCGCCACGCTGTGCCGCGATGAAGTTGGGACTCCCCAAGAGCCGCATTGGGAGCAAGAAGGAGTTGTCCATGGTCCAGACCTACATGGGATGGTCCAGTGACTCCTTCGACAATGACATTCGTTGCGGCAAGCTTCCCTTCAAGAAGGAGCGAGCCGAAGATATGGTGTACTTCCTTGGGTACGCCATGGCGGGTTTGATCCCGCCTTTCTCCACTTTCTTTCTGATGCTGCTAGATTTGTATGGTCTGCAGCTCCACCATCTGGGCCCCCACTCAATCTTGCTGGTGGCGACTTTCATCACTTTGTGAGATGTGGGTGGGCGTGCCCCCTTGCATGGAGTTGTTCTGGACCTTCTTCACTATCCACCCGACCGAAGAGTGATGATTTCATCGGCTTCTACTACTTCGTGAAGAAAAAAAACTCTCCCCTCAAATATTTGAGGTCCTTCCCTTCTGGTAACTGGGACGACTGGAAGAAAGACTGGGTGGTCATCACCGTTGAGGGACATGAGAGGCTGGAGCTGCCTGAAGGCCTTCCTCGCGTCGACACCGACACTTGGAGTGACGAGCCAGAGCTGTTGAGGGAGTACAGGCCCATCCTGGATAGAATCTAGGAATGTGTTGAAGGTGGGGTGATCCCGCAGATGGTCTTTGGCAACTTCTTGATGAACAGATGGGCCCCGCTGAGGGCTAGGAGCCGGCCTACCTAAGCTTTCAACAGTGAGATGGATACCAATCGCATTGAAGTCATCTTGGACACCAACTTGGCCGGTGAAGTCTTGAAGACCCATCTCAAGCAGTTCTAGCTTGGGAACATCGGCCCTAGCGACGTGTCTCCACCGGCGGCCTTCCTGCCTCTGAATATGATACCAGAAGAGTGCAGAGAGCTCCGGAGGAAGATGCTGTTGTTGGATGACTTGGGCCTGATGGAGAGGCGATCAACCTCCGGGGTGGCAATCCCCGGAGCTTCGGAGGATGGCTCCGTTCCCGCCTCGAAGCCAAGAACCGAAGTCGTAGGCAAGGGCAAGGAGTTGGCCGAGCCCTCGAGCCGCAAGAGGAAGTTGAATCATGTTGACGGGAGGTCCGTCAGGCCTTCTCCTTCCACGACAGCTCCTTCTTCCCGGCAGAAGAGGTCTTCCACGGAGACGACCACTCCAACATCGGCATCTCCTCAGGGCGCTAGCTCCGGCCATGTGGCTCCGGTACCAGGGCCATCTAAAGGCTCCAGGTCCGAAGGTCCTTCCCAGTCGAGGGGAACCTCAACCAAGACATTGCTGATGGCAAGAACAAGCTTCGGGGAACCTTCCGGAGCTACCACACCAGTGGCGACCGGGGCCAGTCCTGAGCGTCCGGTGAAGAGGTTTCGCGCTAGCTGGAGCGGGAGCCTTCCAAGGTAAGTTTGATTTTTTACCTCAGTTGATTGTTTTTGTTGTAATCGTGTTTTGAGTTTCTTTGTCCTTCATCCACAGGGTACCCAAAAAGGGGGCTCAAGCTCCGGTTCCTGTAGCAGCAGCTGAGGTTGTGTAGGCGGAGGCTCCGGCTCCAATCCCAGCGCCGCCTCAAAAGGTGGCCGAGGCTGCAACAGCTCCAACGCCGGTTGTCGTGGTCCTGGACCTCGACTCGTCCCCAGAAGCTCCTGTGGTAGCGCCGGACCACGGGAATGAAGATGTACCAGCGACACCTGCCCCGGAGGTTGAAGCTCCGAGTTTGGATGCTGAAATGGTGGACGCTCCGGCCTCAGAGCCGGAGGTAGCTGCGATTCCGGCCCTAGAGACGGTTGTTGTTGAAGCCTCGGCGGTGGAGCCGGATGTTGATGAAGCCCCGGCGGTAGAGCCGGTGGTCGATGAAGCCCCGGCGTTAGAGCCGGTCATTGAAGAAGTTCTGGCGTCTAAGCCGGTTGCTGCAGAAGTGCTAGTGCTCGAGCCCATTACAGTTGAAGTGCCAGCGCTTGAGCCGGCGGTGGAGGAGGCACCAGCATCGGAGCCAGAAGTGGCTTCATCCCCGATCGGACCTTCAACACCTGCCCCAGAGGTGGTGGTCCCGGAGGTGCCTGTGCCTGAGCCAGGGTGCTTAGATGAAGCTGCCGGCCCCCAGCTCGAGGGACCAGTTGTTGATGACCTGGCAGCAGGACCTTCAGAGCCAACTCTGGAGGTAGAAACTTCTGTTGCAGGACCCTCCTCGGCGGCGGCCAAGGCTATCCCGGAGGGCGGCCCTAGTGTCATGGAAGCTCAAGAGACCGCTCTTGTAGAGTGGGACACGATTTTTGTCACTGAGAACCCGCTGGAGCCAGCGGAGAAGACCCCAGTAGGCCCGGAGCCAATCCTTTTGTTGCTGTCTATCGGCAACGCCTGCTCCAGTCTTCGCCAGGTCCAGCTGGCTTTTTACCACGATAGCAAAGCTCTCGAGGAGGAGCGCCAAACTCGAGACCAAGCTGGCACAGTCGAGGCTGGCTGACGACAAGGAGTGGGTGAAGAAGGAGAAGGTCCGGTTGGAGTATTGGGGTAAGCTGTTGGACGAGAGGGAAAGCATGGTGCGATCCCTCGACAACCAGTCTCGGGCCATCCACGGGCAGGCCGTAGCTTCTAATAATGTAGCGAATGATCACGGGGAGAAGCTCAGCGCCATCCATGATAGCCTCGTCAAGCGCCGGGAGGCCCTTGAGGAGCGGGAGAAAAAGCTCAAAGATGAAGAGCAAAAACTCCTGAGCTGCGTGATGACCTCGTGAAGAGGGAGGAAGAGCTTACTCAGAGGCTAACTCTGGGTGACAAGAGTCTCGAGGAGCGCACCAAGAAGTTGTAGGAGCGCTGCGAAAAAGAGGAGAAGAAGGCCTAGCAGCGAGGGCAGGACCTCCACAGGAGGGAGAATGACATTGCTGCCAAGGAGAACAAAGTGCAGGGCTAGGAGAAGGACCTGGTCTATCGTCGGAACAAGATCCACCTCCAAGAGGAGACTCAGCAAACTCGAAAGGCAGGTTGCTGAAAAGATTCAGCAGAACGCCAAAGAGGTAGAGTGTCTTGCCCGGGAGAATTTAGAGCTTGCAGCGACCAGAAGATCCTTGGAGGAGATGCGAGGCTCCAGGGCTGCAGAGTCTCAACAAGTTTGGGACTTCCTGGGCAAATCCAACGACGCGCTGACGCCAATGGGTTTTAGTCCTGTGCGTCCGGATGATCCGGAGCCGGAGCTGGACCAGGCATTGTAGGCGTTGAGTTCGGCAGGCAACAAGCTCACCAAGATGGGTGGTTTCATCGCGGACCAGCTAGATATCGAGAGACAATCCATGGCAAAGAATGTCACAGTATACGTGCTGACGCGCTACACAAGCCGGGACCCTCAATTCCCACTGGACCCGGTGCTTGAAAGCCCCATTAACGGAGAGGGAGAAGCCGCCCAAGCCAGCGTGTCGGAGGTTGCCCAGAAGGTCGCCTCGTTTTTCCATAGGGTCTAGGACTCTCTCTTTGTAGCTCCCTCTTGTATTCTCTCTTCTTTTTCTCCAATTTTGTAATCTCTTGTCTCCAGAGGAATGAAATCCAAGTTTTTATGAATTTCATTTTTGTCTTCAACACCTTTGTCCCACTTGGCCCCCTCGTAGATGTACACAATTTGATTGTGAACATGTACCAATAGGATGTAGCACTTTGTTAAAGACTTGCGCGCTTCGAACTTGTAGAGCGTAGGTCAGAAGTCTTCGATAGTAGAGGCCCCCTAAGGTTGTCGGAGCTTAATAGCTCCGGCAGTGACCATCGTTGGAGCTTAGTAGCTCCGGCAGCAGTCTCCGTCAACACGTAGAGCATCAACGGTTAGTCCTCTGGGGTGTCGGAGCTTGGTAGCTCCGACAGTGACCTCTGTCAACACGCGGTGTGTCGAAAGCAGAATCCAATGTGGAGTCTTCCCACCATCTTTTATTTAGGTTGACGGCTGGCCCCCTGGCTTTAACGGAGCTGAGTAGCTCCAGCGACGCTCGCTATGAATGTTTGAAACATCGACTACAAGCCACCTAGGGGATGTCGGAGCTTTTGTAGCTCTGGCTTCATTTACCATCATCATGAAATATTTTATTTTTCCTGCACACTGAAGTCAAGAAAAACAGTAAAATCCATTTCCTATCTATAACTCAATTGTGACTTACTATTCCCGAGAAAGTTTTAGGTCAAACACAATTCTAAATACAATCAAGTGCACTGGCTTGTTTTCTCCAGGTCCGATCGTTTCTGGACTCGCCTTACATCGGCCTGCCGGGGTGTAGGTAGAGTGGCGTACTTAGGGTGGATGACCAGGCTAAGTCGTTAGCACACTTCGGCCCAAGATTGGCTTGGCGGGATTCAGACGAGTAGACCATTAACAATGTTTGGACCCGGAAGAATAGACAATGCAACTCGAATTATACATGAATTGGTCGAGCTAAAGTTTCTTAAGAATTGCACAACTTTGCTATAGACGAGAAAGAGAAAAATAAAAAATATTGAGCATGTACAAAATATATGCACGTGGAGTCTGTTTTCACACAATGATGTCTTTCATTATAGGTCCAGGGTGCAGGGGAAACAAGTACACTCTTAGGGTACAGAACCAGGCTAAGTGTGTTTCGTTTCTCGTTTGACCCAAGGTAGCTAGCTACACTTTTAGTTTTGAGACTGTAACAAGTGTTGCCTGAACTTTGCGGACGTTCCGGGGAAGGTCCAGCTATTCTCCCAGAGGAGCTACCCGACTCTGTACAATGACTCTATAACATACATCACATGTAACTACAGACTCACCTCCGTGATATTAATCGTAGAACTTACGGAGGTGCTCAATGTTCCAAGGGTTAGGGAGAGGTGTCCCATCCTCAGCCGTCAAGCGAACGCATCCGGGATGGGATACTTTGATCACTCGGAAGGGTACTTCCCAGCTGGGGGAAAGTTTGTTTAACCCTTCGCGAGTTTGTATTCTCCGTAGCACTAGATCGCCTTCCTCGAGCTTTTGGCTGTGAACATGCCTTTGGTGATAGCGCCGAAGAGCTTGGCGATATCGGGCATTCCGAACAGCTGCTCGGCACCTTCCCTCTTCAAGGAGGTCAAGGTCTTCACGCCAGAGCTGGTCTTGCGTGGCATCATCGAAGGTCCGGACCCGGAGCGACCCCAAGGTGATTTCCGGAGGAAGGACTGCTTCAGCTCCGTACACTAGGAAGAATGGTGTCTCTCTAGTTGACCAGTTTGGAGTTGTCTTATTGGCCCATAGAGTGGGCGGAAGCTCTTCGGTCCAGTTGGCTCCATGTTTTTCAGGTGCTCATATGTGCGCATCTTGAGTCCTTTTAGGATTTCTGCATTTGCCCTCTTGGCTTTGCCATTGCTCACCGGGTGAGCTACGAAAGCATAGCTGACTTGAATGCCGAGGTCTTTGCAATATCCTTGGAATGCAAAGCTTGTAAACTGGGTCCCATTATCAGTTATGATCTTGTTTGGGACTCGAAATCTGCATACGATGGACTGCAAGAAGTTGATGGCTGATTGCTTGTTTATTGTCACAACTGGAGTTGCTTCCGACCATTTGGTGAACTTGTCAATGGCAACGTACAGGAACTTATAACCTCCGACGGCTCTTGGGAAAGGTCCCAAGATATCCATCCCCCACACAGCGAAAGGCCATGTAGGAGGTATCATTTGTAGAGGCTGAGCTGGTGTGTGAATTTGTTTCGCATGGAACTGGCATGCTTCACATTTCTTCACTAGCTCAGTTGCATCCTGGAGCGACGTAGGCAAGTACAAACCATGTCAGAAGGCTTTACTGACCAGCGTGCAGGAAGACGCGTGGTTCCCACACTCGCCTCCATGGATTTCTGCGAGGAGCTCGCAGCCTTCTTCCCTTGTAATCCACCTCATTAGGACGCTGTTGGCACCACATCGGTAGAGATCTCCTTCTACCAGTATGTATCTTTTAGCCAATCTGACTATCTAGTCAGTGGATACATTATTTTCAGGAAGGAAATTATCTTTCAAGTAGCTCCAGATCTCCGAGATCCATGGATCAGAGCTGGCTTGAGGATTTGAGTCTTGTGTGCTGAGTTGCTCGGAGCTTCCTGCAGCACCTACGACCCTTGATGGAAGCCATGGTAACAGGGCCATCGGGATCGCCAGCTTCGAGGTGCTGGTCTCGCCCCCTTCGCTCAGTTCGGTTGGCTGAGCTGTAGGTTTAGACAACCTCCGAACGAAGGTTCTGTCGGGAGCCGGAGCCCTGGTTGAAGCTTTCGTCGAGAGTTTGTCAGCTTCAGCGTTGTTGAGACGCTGGACATGGCAAAGATCCAGGACGTTGAAGTCCTTCTGAAGCTTCTGAACTTCAAGTAGATATGCAGCTAGTTGAGGGTTGTTGCAGCAACATTCACCTTTCACTTGTTTTACAACAAGTTGTGAATCACCCTTTACCAACAGTTGCTTCACACCATACTATAGTGCCACCTTGAGTCCATAAATTAGTGCTTGATACTCCGCCATGTGTGTTGGTCGCCTTGAAGTCAAGGTGCACCATGTATTTAACCTTCTCCCCGGTCGGAGCGAGGAGAAGGATTCTAGCTCCGACCCCCTGCTTCTGCATGGAGCCATCGAAGTATAGAGTCCAGTGAGGCTCAGTGAAGACCGGAACCTTGGGTTCCGACTTCTGCTCACTAGGGCTCCCAGAATTTGATGGAGAGGGGGTCCAGTGCGCCACGAAGTCCGGCAATGCTTGACTCTTGATCGCTTGTCTTGGAATGAATTCAAGGTAGAACTCGGCTAATTCCGCTGCCCACTTTGCAATGTTCCCAGTGGAATTGGGGTTATGCAAGATTGCACGTTGTGGATAAGAGGTTACCACTGAAATCTTGTGAGCTTGGAAGTAGTGTCGGAGCTTCCTAGAGGCAATAAGAGCTGCGCAGAGCAGCTTATGCACCTCTAGGTACCGAGTCTTGGCTTCATGGAGTACTTCGCTGATGAAGTACACTGGGCGCTGGACCGTCCGGACCCTCCCAAAGGGGCCCGAAGCTTCCTCCTCATCTACCCGGACCCTCCTGGAGGGGTCCGGACCTTGTTCGGGAACCTCTGAGTTCCGGTTGGAGGAACCCGGAGCTTCTCCTGAAGTGATCCGAACCCTCCCAGAGGGGTCCGAATCTTCTTGTTCAGCAGTAGTGACTCCTTCATTTGGAGGAGATGGATCAGGGTCTAGGAGCTGGGACCCAGACTCGACTTCAGGTAGCTCTGGACCCTCCCAAAGGGGTCTGGATTCATGAACTGGAGATGGTTCCGGTCTTTCCGCAACCAAGACGATGCTAAAAACTTCGTCAGTTGCCAAAATGTAAAGCAGTAGTGGCTCATCAGGGTTCGGAGCTACCAAGGTTGGTAGGGTGGTGAGGAGCTGCTTCAGCTCCTGGAATGCCTTTTCTGCTTCTTCAGACCATTGGAATGGTCGGAACTTCCTCAATAGCTTGAAGAAGAGTAGCTCCCATTCCGCCAGTCTTGAGATGAACCGGCTAAGGGCAGCTAGACATCTAGTCAGCTTCTGGACGTCCTTGATGCGGGCTGGTGGCTACATGTCTTCAATAGCTTTTATCTTTGCCGGATTTGCTTCTATTCCTCGATGGTTCACCAAGAAACCAAGAAGTTAGCTGGAGCTAACCCCGAAGACACACTTTTCCGGGTTCAGCTTCGTGCGAGTGACTCACAACTTGTCGAAACAGCTTGCAAGGTGTCAAGGAATGAATCCTTGTTCTTAATCTTGACGACGATGTAATTGACATACACTTCCACTACGTCTCTGATGAGCTCTCCAAAAGTTTTGTACATAGCTCGTAAAAATGTTGAAGCAGCATTTTTGAGATCAAATGGCATGGCAGTATAACAATATAATCCATCTACTATGATGAAGGAGGTATGCTCTTCATCTTCCCTAGACATTTTGATTTGATGGTACCCAGAATATGCGTCTAGGAAACACTGTAACTCACACCCGGAGGTGGAATCCACTAGTTGATCTATTCTAGGTAGTGGGAATGGATCTTTTGGACATGCCTTATTCAGTGTAGTGTAGTCGATTCACATCTGAATCTTCCCGTCGGCCTTGAGTACAACGATTGGGTTTGCCAGCCATTTTGGGTGGAAGACTTCTCGGATGAATCCATCTTCGAGCAACTTCTTCACTTCTTGTTGTATGAAGTTTTGTCGCTCTACTGATTGCTTCTGAGGCTTCTTATGTACAGGGCGAGCGTCGGGATAGCTCTTTAGATTATGCTCGATCACTTTCCTAGGGATCCCAGGCATTTGTGATGGTTGCGAGGCAAACACATCGACGTTAGTTCCTATTTGTCTTTCAGGCCTCCCAATATACGAGTGGTCTGAGCGGCGTCGGAACCGATTCGGACGACTTTGACGGGAATGTCAGTGTTGCCGCTTGGTTGCACGCGAGGTGCGGAGGTTGAGACTCGATGACGAATGCTCGGGGGTTTCGGAGCTTGCTCCTTTCTGGATTCTTCCTCCTGCGCTGTAGCTAGCGCGTGAAGTTCTTCCAGAGCTGTCACTCCGGCGGTGCGATCTCCGCGGATCTGGAGAACACCAGCTGGTGTTGGCATCTTCAACACCAAGTAGCCATAATGAGCTGCAACCATGAACTTGTATAAGGCTGGCCTGCCCAAAATGGCGTTTAAGGGTAAGTTGATCTGCGCCACGTCGAAGACCAACTTCTCAGTGTGGTAATTCTCCCGGGTCCCGAAGGTCACCGGAAGAGTAATTGCACCGAGTGGGGTTATGGCCCTGGACCTACTGCGGAGAAAGGTCGGGAGGGGCGAAGGTATGAAGGTCGGAGCTGAAGCTTGACGAAAGCTTCGAAGCTTATGACATTCAGCCCCGAACCTCCGTCCACCATTACATGGTGGAGTTGGATGTTGTTGATGGTCAGAGATACCATCAATGGGAGTTGGCCAGCTTCGATCATATTCCGAGGGCAGTCTGATGCATCGAAAGTGATGGCAGTGTCCATCCACTTCCGGCGCGGCTCCGCCCTGGCTGCCGGAGCTACTGAGGCCATGTCCCGCCACATGGTCTTGAGGACACAGCGAGAGGTGATGTCCCACGAACCACCAAAGATGGTGTTCATGGTTTTCTGACATTCATTGTCGGAGACGTCAGAGTCGTCATCGACGGAGGTGTAAATAGCCTTCAAGACCTTTTTAGGGTCCTGAAAGCCTAACTCCTCTTCAGCCAGATTTCGTAGACTTTCTGTTTTCCTTCCCTTTGACGGAAAGGAACTTCTTCTCGGCGCTTGTTGTAGCTCTTGGCAAGGTTCTGAACCTCCCAACAGTCTTCTAGGTTGTGGCTGTTTGACTTCTGTATAGGACACCACATCTTGGAGCTGCCACCATCTTCAGATGACGGCCGAGGTCGTTTCTCAGGGCGTGGCCCCCGGCCACCCGGAGCTGCAGCAGCTGAAGCAGTAGGTGTGTCGGCCGACTGCTTTTTCTCGCTGTTGGATTTTTTCTTCTTTTTGCCACTCCCAGAGGTAGTGGCTTCACCCTTGGAGGATTTTTTATTGTCCTCCGGAGGTGGTTGGGAGTGCATTTCACGTCCCTCTGCAGCTTTGGCCCATTTGTCTGCCAAGCTGAAGAGTTTCGTGACGCTGGTGATCTCCTTGGTCGCCAGCTTCTCCAGAATCTTCTTGTCTCGTACGCCCTGTCTAAATGCCACAATAATAGAGGCGTTGGAGATAGAAGGAATAGTGTTTCATACCTGGGAGAACCTCTGGATGAAAGATCACAGGGACTCTCCTCCCTTCTGCTTCACAGCAAAAAGGTCCAGTTCGGTGCCTGGTCGGGTGTATGAACTCCCGAAATTAGCGGTGAACTGTTGGCACAGTTTCGCTCAACTGTTGACGGAGTAGGGTGGAAGGCTCATGAACCAGGACCTGGCAGTCCCAGTTAAAGCCACAGGGAAGTAGTTGGCCATTACGGCCTCGTTGCCTCCGGCCGCAGGGATTGCGGTGGAGTAGATTTGGAGAAACTCAGCGGGATTGACAGTCCCGTCAAATTTCTCCGGCAGGTGAGGCCAGAACTTTTGTGGCCATCTGACCATGCGTAGGTGCATGGCCAGGGCATAACAGCCTCCTCCAACTCCCTCAGGAGCAGGACAGTCCCGAGCCTCTTGCCTTTCGCGAGCGCGCTCGTTATGGACGCGGCCATCTTGTTGACGGTAACAGCGATCAAGCTCCACCCGGAGGTCGTGAGTTGAAAGCCCAGTTACCGTATGGGTGCATCGCGCCCCGGAAGGCAGCGACGTCGCTTGTTGAGACGCAGCACGCCTCCTATGTTGGGAAGCGTGCAGACCAAGTCTGCCTGACACGGTCCGATGTTGCGATGGGGTCCGTCCCAAGGGGGGAGGACCTTGGTTGCTGATGTGATTGGCTGCTGTTGCAACCAAATGTTCCACATCAGCCCCCACTGTTCCATTGCACCCTCGGATGCACCTGGAGGTGGTGGGCATTGGAGAAGAGCACGCGCGGCATGGAGCCCGTGTTCAGGGTTGTTGTTAGCCGATGCCGTGACCGACGCACATGCTCCATCCCGCTGTCCAGCTCGATATGGCGGTGCGAACGGTGGTGGAGGAGGCATGACTCCTGCTGGAGCCGCATCACCTGCAAGCTGCTGCACATTGGAGGGATTGCCTCCAGCAGGTTGCGCTGCAGGGTTGCTGTTCGACAATCCAGCAGCAGAGTTCACCATCTTTGAATCTCGGGTGCCCCCTACTTGGTGCGCTAACTGTCAGAGTGTTGTTCCGGCAATTCTCTCGGTACTACTGTTGGTAGCCCGTGGAGTTTGTAGTTCGGTATTGGGCGCAGAGATTCAGAACACGATGGCATGTAAACACAAGGATTTACGTGGTTCGGGCCGCCTGAGCATAATACCCTACTCCACGGGGTGCGTAGTTGTTGTATTGAGTGTCTAAGAGTCCAGAGCTTCCAGCTTCGGGGTCCGAAGTCCCCTTTTGTGTATCGCTCGACCAGTCTTTTTGTAGCAAAAGGACTGGTTGTTACATCGCTAGCCTGGCCCGACATGTGGCCCTGGCAGTTATTGATTCTTAATACATAATTAATGAGGTTAATTGCCCTTAATAGTGTGGTAAGGGGCAATGACAGTGCCGTTACTGGAATTAAGGGTCATCTGATCGTGTGTCATTATTGTGTATTAATGATACTTAATCAGGTCTTGAAGTCTTTTATTGTCCCTTGTAGGTCCGAGCCATTGGAAGTACTCCAGTCTGATTGTTGAGGCTGAAGGTCCGGCGGTTGGACACGTGGCAGATCCGGAGCTTATCGTCTGGGACGGGTAGGTCCGATGCAGTTGTACACGTGTCAATACCAGAGCTTCCCTCTGTCGGGGGTTAGGTCCGGGGATGCCACGCAGGTGTTTAGCCCGGAGCTTTCCCAAGTGTGGGACGTAGCTCCAGTTGCAGTATACAAGTGTCAGCACCGGGGACTAACCATAGAAGGGAGGCAGGTCCGGTCCCGTATGACACGTGGGGCCTTCAAATGCCTTCAACTCAGACAGGTGAAGTTCCTTTGGTCTTCTTGTAGTCCCAAGGGGTATACGTTACGTAGGGTACCGACAACAACACAACAAGAATTACTCAAATCCGTCGAGAGAACCTCAAGTTACGATCGAAAGATCGAACAAAGGTCAATCTGTTCTACCGAGTAAAAAACAGATCTGTAATACTGCAAAGAAACTCGTGTAGATCAGAAACCACAAATCTAATGACTGTGAAATTTTGACAGATGATAGATAATTAAGTTGTGAAGAGAATCAAACAGAATCACATCAATTGGATCTGTAAAACTCGAGTTATGATAAAACCAACAAAGAAAGGTAGTGCTATACAGAAACTCGACGAGAAAAACTTGTCTGGAACAAGTTAGATGAACAAGGCACATAAGTTCCTTTAAACTATGAATTTTATTCAATAGAACACAAGAGGAACAGACCCAAAGTTGTGTACCACGAGCTATGGCCTCTCTTGCTTATATAACCACCCTCAGGCTAACCCAATCTCATCTAGGACTCTAATCCTACTCAAATCATGAATCGAAACTTTCCATAACTGCTGAGGACTCTTCTATACACATATAGAAGCAATCTTAAGACTTCCAAACATGTTAGGAACGTATCCCACATTCCTAAAAAAAACTCAAATTCTTGACCCATACGAAATCCTATCATAACCAACTCAAATTGTTCCATATTTGAGTCAAACACGACACAGCCGCAGCCTGAGTCCATAACCTAGTCGGTTGGACCTTTCTGACCAATTCTTTATGTCCACATCTCTTCATCACGCCTCGGAACCATGTATCCACGTCCATGCACACTTGCATACATCCAAACATCTTTCAACGATGTCCATGATACCTTCATATGCATTGTTCTGATTCATACATGCTGCGGGACCTCCCGATCAACTCAACCACAATTCCTCCCGAACTTGGTAGTTGAACCTCATCTTCTCCCTAAGATTAGTTCGATGGATCACGTCACCAGCCATGTCTTGAACTCAAGCAACACCTGCACATGAATAAACAACCAATACTTCTGAGCACAAGTCCTTGACTTGACTCTCGTTAGTTCCAAAACTACAACATCTTACGTGAGCACTTCACAAAAGCAAGTTGCAAACCATAGAAAAATGTTATCAACCATAACCACCAAAACACACCAAAAACTTAGTATAAGAATACTAGGCAAACTTTCCATAAGTGTAAAGCAAGTTTCAAACATTGCATGATAAAAGTAGGACCACTGCGATCAAGCTCTGAATCTTGCCAAAGCTAATCGGACTTTGAACTGGAGCTTACCAAAGCTAGCTGGACCTAGCACTGGAGCTAACCAAAACAAGCCGTACCTATCGCCAAACCTTGATGATAAAGGTGTTTTGGTAGTATTCAAAACTTTTATCGCCATAGCCAATGTATTCAGCACACATAGGTCTCACACCATTGCTCTCTCCACGGCCGAAGTGGAGTATGTTGCCGCCAGAAGTTTTTGTGCAAAACTTCTTTGGATGTGACTAACTTTTAGGGACAATGACATTAACTTGCGCCATATCCCTCTCCGTTGTAACAATAAGAGTGCCATAAAAATGGCCCACAATAAAGTTGAACACTCAAGGACCGAACACATTGATATCCACCACCATTTATTGAGCGATCACTCCATCAAAGGAGTGATTTCCCATGTGAGAACCGAAAAACAATTGGCCGATATCTTCGCCAAGCCCTTAGATGATAAAAGATTTTGTGAACTTAGGAGTGAGCTCAATATCTTATATTCTCGAAATATGGCTTGAGTATTGCACATCTGATTGTTACTTGTACTTGATTCAAAATTGATGCATGCTTGCGAAAACCCATCATTCCCTATTTTCTACAAAAATTATTGAATCTTTGTGAATTATGGTCATAGTTTGGTTGTTGATTGCTTACTGACCATGTTCACACAGATTTTTTATGAAAAAACTAGTCCAAAAGGATCAAATCTCTGGTGAAAACTTAATATATATGTGTTTTCAGTCTTGGGATCGGAATAGTCCACCCCACTTGCTGGACAAGTCCGGAGTCCAACTTCGCTGGGCTCTAATGGACAAGTCCCAAACGGACTTGTCCATCCCCAGGACAGACTAGTCCAGCCCATCTGAGCAGTCTGAACCTAGTCCGTATGGCGTGAAAGTCTGGGTCTCCGACAGGACTAGTCCGACCCCTGGGGACTTAACCTCCCAGGGTGATAGGAAAAAGATGATGAGTCCCGATCTTCCGAAAGGTAATGGATAAGTCGATTGATGTGGAGATCTCGACGTTGATGATCTGAGGCTGTCGAGTAGAACACGAACAACTCCTGCAATCACTACACCACCGCTCTGTTGGTTATCAACTGTGCTGCACACGATTGACCTCACCAAGAAGGCTAATCCCTGCAAGTGCAACCGAGAACACAAGCAAGAACGTAGAAGAAGCAATCTGAAATTGCTGAATTGGGGTTTCACAAACCGATAAACGGCGATATTATTGATCTAAGCAAAACCCAATTGTTCATGGCGGCTACTATGGAGTATATATAGGTAGGAGGACGTCCAAGGGGGTGTTGGGGTCGTGACCTAACCCTAACACACGAAAATAATGGACTTAGACTTGATACAAGGCCCAATGGCCCAATATGGTGGCGAAGCACCCTGACAGATTCTGTTCTTAGATTTTGTTTCGACCATTCCTGACGACTCCGGAGGGATTTTGACATGGGACCGGTGCCATTGGAAAGGTTATCCTCTCCCCTTTCCGTGCATATGTGGAACGTCCAAAACGGAGTTCGTATGCGTCCTGGGCGTCCGTTTTAGTGCGTACTGCTCCTGGACTCCGAGTTGGATACGATTTGGAGTTTGGTTCGGTTTCCATCTTCTTTGAACGAATTCTCTGGTCTTCCACGTCCCTAATACTCCCTCCAAGTACTCCTTGAACCTATCCATGGATCCTAATCACAAATAAATCATTAAGTAGCAATTTATGCTCAAAAACATATAAGGAAATATATAAGAACGAGTTCACCTCTGAAATTAATTATTGTGTATGAACTCTATTGATTGCATCTTGTATGTTCAATGGAGTGTTGTTTGTATCCATAGAAGTGATGTCCTCATCATCCTCCCCTTCTTGAATTGGAGTCGTCCTTGACTCAAGCTCATCTTCTATCATGTGTGGGTGCATACGTGCAACGCCATCAAATCTTCTTGTAAGCATGAAAGGAGGAGGCCAAGGTGGTGGACGGCATAGTGCGCCATCTTGATCTTGTCCATCAAATAAGAGTGCACATTCACTTGAGCCAGGATCCCGAACAAATAAACATTGTGACATGTTTATTTGTGCAATGATAATATGCATGATCTCATCATTCTCCCCTTCTTTATGACAAGCCGTCCTCGGCTTGCTCGTATGTTGAGGAAAAAGGATTGCTTTGGTGGTAGAATGAACACTGTCCATATTGCACAACCGCAATGAACAATGCTTCTTTTTTATTTGTTGTCCTTGCTGCAATAAAAAAATGCTAGAAAAACTTGACAATACATTATTAGTGTTAGTGCATCCATTTATTTCACCATGTTGTTGCAGCACAAAAGGAGCTTGCACATTTGAACATATGTAAACTTTATGCACCATAAATTCACCACTATCTTCATAGTTGCCTATAGCATGAAAAATATTTCTACTTAATAAAGGCAATTCAGATTGTGAAAATATTCTCCTCTCTACAATATTTAAATCATAAAGAGTGTCAAATTCAATATAACCCAAAGTATTTAGAGAAGACAAAAAATTCAGCTCATCATTTTTAGCAGTAGCGGTGATCAAATTATGAATTTCAGCACAAGTAGGTGAATCCAAAACACAATCATCTTGTATATTAACTTGTTTTTGCATAGGTATAATAGAGTTATCAGCACACAACTCTTTCGTAACGCAACGATCGGCAGGAAAATCAACATGTGACAATGATGTATAAATAAACGATTCTAATAGCTGCTCCTCGAAAATAGCATGATTGGTGGAAAAATTCAGAACATCCAAAAACTTCTCACCTTCAATATTTGTAGAATGTTTTGCCTTACCATTTTCAGTAGTGATTTCGAGTGCATTATGAGTTGATCCATCTAAAATTTCACAAGTGTTGTCAAAAGCCTCGTTCTCTTTTGCATCATCTATATTATTTTCTATATTGTCCTGCAAAACGTTAGACACAAAAGGAGGTACAACAGGAAATTTCTCCTCAAATTGCTGAATTTCTTCTTTGCACATAGATACATTAGCAAAAGTTTCTCGCATAAGAATTTTCGTTTCTTTCCATGTTCGAGGTTTTTCTAATTCATTTAAATTGTTCCACCAAGTTAATGCACAATCTACTAATGCACTTGCCACATTTCTAATCTTTCTCCTCTCACACATATGAAATTGTCCAAAAATTTTATCCATCTCTATTTCCCAAGTAATATATTCATCATAACCAAAACCATCATAAGAAGGAAGAGATGGGCAAATGTAATTACTTCTTATGGAAGGTGTTGTAAAGGTGGTCTGAATGTCATGTGAATCCTTGGTTTATGTTTGATTTTTACTGAGCAACTCCATCGCCGTCTTCATCATGTCCATCATCTCAGCATATAATGCATGATTCTTGCTTTTACCTGACATTGTTAGTAGCAAACAGAAGACAACAAAAAAATTGTTATCCCTATCAACTACAAAGGATAATGTCAAAGTGGAAGTGGAATCACACACTCACAAGCATCTTACCACGCTCTTACAAGTGTTCTTACCAACACTGCTGGTGGCAAACGGTGGACGGTATGAAGAAACCAATGAAGCGTGAGATGATTGCAAAGGTGTACCGATTCTGCTCAAGAGTAAGGTGTAGCTTGGATGGCTCTTTCTATGTAGCAAGGATTAGCAACAATGAAATCAGATAGTAAAGTTGAATAAGTGTCCAAAGTATTTGTCAAAGTTGCTGGCCTAAATGTGTTCCTAGTAGTTCAAGCTAGCAAGACATGAGACAAAACTAGATGACACAAAGAATGCAAGTACTTCTGTTTTTTTTGTTGTTTTTTTTCTCTTGTTTTGTGCGGCTTTTCTTTCTTGTTTTGCACTTGCCTTTTTCTTTTTTCTTCCTTTTTTTTTTCAGAATGTGCTGCAAGGGAAGAACACAATGAAAATCAATCCAAGATATCTCTTGTGTCTGTCGCAGATTTTCTGCTCAATCTTCCAAGGACAAATAGGCACACTTATAGGCTCTAAATTGGAAAACTTAGAACAGCAAGATTTTAGATATATCTCTCCTCTTTAATTTAAATATATGTAATACCTATTTTGAAAAAGAACAATAGGAGATATTGCCCCCGAAATACAAACTGTTCAGAGTTTTTAGGTCAATAACAGATTTGGATCCAATGCAATTTAGACATCGATAACTATATTTTCTGGGCAAATGATGAATATGAAAGTTATAGAGCACTTCTTAAGCTTTCCAAAAAGTACAAGAACACCAAAATCCAAGTTTGTATGTGCCAGATATGATGAAAATACAAACTGGACAGAGCTGAATCTAATCTGGACGTGATGACGTGATTTAAAAGGATGAATCACACAATGCAAAACTCAAACTAAGACCAAAAACACTTTCTAAACCAGCAATATGACTCAACCACGGACATAAACTCAACAAAACCAAACTGAATAACAAAGTTGCAAAGGCTCAATGTGGTTTGGACAAAGTAATGAACAGATCTACTAAACTGCAAGTTTTTTTGTGGCTTTTTCTGTGGACTCTAGGTATGAAAAACAAAACTAATGTAATGAATAGATGAATTACCTAACGGACAACCTAGAAATCTGATACCAATTGATAGGAAAAAGATGATGAGTCCCGATCTTCCGAAATGTAATGGATAAGTCGATTGATGTGGAGATCTCGACGTTGATGATCCGAGGCTCTCGAGTAGAACACGAACAACCCCTGCAATCACTACACCACCGCTCTGTTGGTTATCAACTGTGCTGCACACGATTGACCTCACCAAGAAGGCTAATCCCTGCAAGTGCAACCGAGAACACAAGCAAGAACGTAGAAGAAGCAATCTGGAATTGCTGAATTGGGGTTTCATAAACCGATAAACGGCGATATTATTGATCTAAGCAAAACCCAATTGTTCATGGCGGCTACTATGGAGTATATATAGGTGGGAGGACGTCCAAGGGGGTGTTGGGGTCGTGACCTAACCCTAACACACGAAAATAATGGACTTAGACTTGATACAAGGCCCAATGGCCCAATATGGTGGCGCAGCACCCTGACAGATTCTGTACTTGATTTTGTTTCAGCGATTCCCGACGACTCCGGAGGTCTTTTGACATGGGACCGGTGCCATTGGAAAGGTTATCCTCTCCCCTTTCCGTGCATATGTGGAACGTCCAAAACGGAGTTGGTATGCGTCCTGGGCGTCCGTTTTAGTGCGTACTGCTCCTGGACTCCGAGTTGGATACGATTTGGAGTTTGGTTCGGTTTCCATCTTCTTTGAACGAATTCTCTGGTCTTCCACGTCCCTAATACTCCCTCCAAGTACTCCTTGAACCTCTCCATGGATCTTAATCACAAATAAATCATTAAGTAGAAATTTATGCTCAAAAACATATAAGGAAATATATAAGAACGAGTTCGCCTCTGAAATTAATTATTGTGTATGAACTCTATTGATTGCATCTTGTATGTTCAATGGAGTGTTGTTTGTATCCATAGAAGTGAAGTCCTCATCATCCTCCCCTTCTTGAATTGGAGTTGTCCTTGACTCAATCTCATCTTCTATCATGTGTGGGTGCATACGTGCAACGCCATCAAATCTTCTTGTAAGCATGAAAGGAGGAAGCCAAGGTGGTGTACGGCATAGTGCGCCATCTTGATCTTGTCCATCAAATAAGAGTGCACATTCACTTGAGCCAGGATCCCAAACAAATAAACATTGTGCCATGTTTATTTGTGCAATGATAATATGCATGATCTCATCACAGGGGACCCCAACCCCTCACTTTCACTCCAACCTCTCTCTCTCCTCAAAACGCAAAAAACTGCACCCCAAATCGGTGATTTTCGATTCCATCCACCAAAAAACGATTCCAATCCATGGTTTGAAGCCCCAAGGTGCGTGGGAACTCTTCCTCAAGCATCCTAGGACGATTCTTCATCCACATTTCGTCGATTCGAAGAGTTGAAGAGGTACTCTTGACCTAACCCTAAATCCTTAGAAACTCAAATCTTTTATGTTTTTTGATAGAAACCTCTTCACAAAAGCTTTTATATATGTCATTGTGATCCTATCCTTGGAATATTGTGCCCGGGTACGTAGTTTTTGCAATCCTCAAGATTAGGGTTCTTGCTGGGTAAACCAGACTAGTCCGACCATCGGGCGTAAAAGTCTGGCTCCTGCGTACTAGTCAGGCCCTTGGGCTGATAAGTTTGGTGTTAACAGTGAAAACCCTAAGCTTGATCATTTATGTGAATTCTAATGCAATATTCAACTTCCTTGGACTCATATACTCTCTTGTTCTTCTCTTCTCAGAGACGATGCCGAACCCCGACGACTCGCATCTATCTGATACTGTGCATGAGGCAGCGAGGCAAGCAACCTATCATCATGCTCGTGAGGAGCGAGAGCTTTCTATTGCTCTTCTCGAATCGATGTCCGAAGCAAGGAAGGCCAAGAAACAGCAACGAGAGGCTCATAACTCAGCTGCTAATGAGCTAGCCCCAAGGAAGAAGATGCTTGTGACCATGGGTGAGAAAACAAGACCTCAAGAGGTGAGGGGATCAAAGGATAAGGGCAAAGCACCAGTTGAGGAGGCACCAAGGAAGAAAGCACCTGCTATTAAGAAGCCAACCAACAAAGCGAAGAAGGGATCCTCTCAACCCATAGGTCCCTTGAGGATGTCCTCACCTACAAGAAACCCCAATCGCCAAGCTAGTGTTGAAGCCAATATATTCAGAGGCAAAGGGGCTGAGAAGGCCAAACATCTCAAATTGATTGATGTGCATTAACGTGGGAAGCACACCGCCGACCCTCAGTTTTGGTGTGACTATAACTGGACTGTCTACATGACGAAGCAGACTTGAGTAACGGATGCCCAATGGATTGATTGGGAGTATATGGCATAGAAGAATAGCATTGCCTTCAATTCCGTGATTGAGGCCATAGAGCGCCATGGACAGAAGAAACTTATGGCACTCGAGTATGATTGGAATGTTGAAGTCATTGTGTAGTTATACTCAACCGTTTACTTTCACAGTGATGGAGGTTGGGGGATCACTTGGATGACAAATGGAGAGCAATACACTATTACTTATTGGGAGTTTGTAGTGTGCTCAACCATCTGCTCAGGAAGACAATAGCCCCCAAGGATGGAGATGCGGGCATCATTCAAGGCATTCTAAGACATTTAATTGTGATTATTGATGGAGATGCTCGATTCAATGTGGTGGACTACATCTTTGATGACATCTTCAAAATTTCTTACACCCCCAACTAATCATGTGTTTATGCACCATATGTTATGTACTTGATGGAGAAGATGTTTTGGCTAACCTTCGAGAAGGATGTCACTCATAGAAGGCTTCATCTTTAGATTCCTCCTCCAGAGCCTAATGCACCAAGAAGGAAGAATGCCGATCCTCCTGCCTCCTCCTCTCATCCCATGGCTTCTCCACCTCCTCCTCCTCCATCACACTCCAGAAGTGGCTTCTTCAAGTGCTTCAAGGCACTTTTTGCCTCATGTCAAAAGATGGATGTTCGGTCTCGTTGCATGGAGCTTTGCCAAGAGAAGTACCTCAAGGCGACGTGCAACAAGCTTGAGGTTCCCATATCTCCCGCCGTGGAGTGTGATGGAGAGTTAACTCTGTTACCCGAGTTCACTGCCAAAGAAGTCGATCAATTCGGTGAAGTTGGCACCTCCACGGTGGCACCCTCTAGAGAAGAATACGATGATGAAGATGCCGAATATCCGGAAGCTACAGAGAGCGACCATGAGCAGCAACAAGATGACAATGACAATGATGAAGAGTAGATATTAGGCCTCTCTCCCTCTCTTTTCCTTTTTGGTGTCTTGATGCCAAAAGGGGAGAGATTGGAAGGGGGTACTTAGAGTTTTATAGTCATTGTCCCTTTTGATCCTAATATGTACTTGTATTATGTTTTATAACTCTCGCATTTCAATTTGTGTAAGACTTAATCTATATTATGGGTTGTATGCACTTTATAATGTTTGCTATGTTTAATTGCGATGTTATGGTTGAAATGACTTATTTATCACTCATATTCATTGTCTTATCACAAGTTATGAACACATCACTTAGGCACCCCACCATAACATGTATATGTATGATAACTCTCTCAAATTCTTCATTCTTAATGATAACATTGAGGGGGGATTACTCATACACACACATGTTATGAAAACCAATTAATATCCTTTTTTGTTAAAGCTTAATGTGTTGTCATCAATCACCAAAAGTGGCAGATTGAAAGTGCATCTAGGCATCCCCTTGGGTTTTGGATGATTGATGACGACAATTAAGAGACTAATGAGCTGAGTTGATCTTAAGAACAGGTGTGACGATTGAAATGAGACAAAACCCCTCAAAACGGAAAAGATTGAAACGGGCGCATAGAAATTAGAGTTTCTATTGTGTTGGGTTTAGAGTAGCCGTATCTGTTTGAGGGTGTGTTTATAAAGTGCAATGAGATCATCGAAGATGGCTCAAAGTGGTGGTTGAGAGAAAAACCTAATGAGAAGCCTTTGTGAGAGAATCGCCAGAAGACCAGACTTGTCCGGGCCACAGGGCTGGACTAGTCCGTGGTGGCTAGATTAGTCCATTTTTGGACGGACTGAAGGTCTCTGTTATAGTTAGGACTTGTCCGTGTTTGTATGGACTAGTCCATTTTGTCTTGGTGAGAGTTTTTGGAGCTAAGTCCTGGGAGGCCAGACTTGTCCACCACGGAGGTCGGACTAGTGCGGACCCCCCAGAGTAGCCTATTTCAAGACGGACTAAAGGTTTCTATTCTAGTTCGGACTTGTCCATTTGGGTACGGACTATTCCATTATGCCTTAGTGTGAGATCCCAAAGCTAAGTCCTGGGAGGCCGGACTCGTCCGCCTCAAGGGCCGTACTAGTCCGGGCTCCTCAAGAGTAGTCCGTTTTTAGCCGGACTAAACCTATTATGTTCCACTTTGGATTAATCTGTTTTTGGCTGGACTAATCCAGGTTGTCATGACCGTTTGAAATTCAAACATTTGGCAGGAACATCACCTCTTTTGTCAGGGTGTGGCATCGAGTTGTCAGTGGTCCCAAAGGGTCGTACTAGTCCATGGTTAGGGACTGAACTAGTTCGGACTTTGGTGGTTGTAATGGGTAGTTGTCGGGACCTATATAAAAAGGGTACCCCCGACTCCCATTTGAGAGATATGGAACCCTAGCACCCCCACAATCAACCTTGATCCTTCCAAAGCCTTCTACTCTGCCTACTTGCCCTCTAAGACCAAATCTTTAGAAGATTAGGGCTTTCGAAGGAGAGTGAAGGAAGATCATTGTGCTTTGTCTCTCGATTTGATCTCTTGCACTTGGTGTTGCATTTTGTGGCTTGTGTGAGTTGAGCTCTATGTGCTCCTTGCTGTATTCATTTGTGGGAGCCTCAACTTGTGAACAGCCTTAAAAACTCAGTGATTATGCTTTCTGATAGTAGAAACCAAGTGTAACACCCTCATTTTCATGCATCACGCATTGCATAAGTTCATATACATGTTTAACATTAACCCACATAAAAAGGAACAAGTTTAAAATGAATTAGAAGCAAAACATCACTTAGAAGTATGTACAAGTATAGACTTGTTCGGTTTGTACCCCGGACTAGTCCAGTTTCCCTCTCTGTTGATCTCCAGACTTGTCCGTTTTTGCTGCGGACTTGTCCGATTGAGTCTCAGTTCCGTTCCGGACTTGTCCGTGATTGAGTGCAGACTAGTCCAATCTTTGGTCCAGTTTTCCAATAAGTTGCCAAAACCCTGGACTTGTCCGATCCATGCGGTACTTGTCCGTTTTGATCTCTGGTTAAGACCGTACTTGTCCGGACCTTCCAGCGGATTTGTCCGATATTGTTTCTGTTCCCAAACGGACTAGTCCAGTCCGTGGTGCGGACTAGTCTGGCCTGCTGAATTCCACTCAGTTTCTATCATTTCCTCACGATTTGTTTTTGGGTAACCGCCTTATTTGGGCCCAAGGATGTCATGTCCAACCTCTCTGGAGCCCATGTGGGACCCCACACCGGCCTATACCCATCTTAAAATTGAATTCCATCAAATCCTAGCCTCCACCCCTATATAAACAACCCCACCCCTCAACATTACATCCTTTTGCCTCAATTGACAGACCACAAACCCTAATCCAAGGAGAGCCGCCATCAAGGAGGGAGAAGGAGATCTCGAGCAAGAAGAAGAAGAAGAAGAAGAGAAAACGAAAGAGGATCAAGTAAACAAGATCTTCATTGACTTTGCATTCTTCGTCGTCAATTCATCCTCAACTCTTCATCATCAAACCTAGATTGTCAAGAACCAAGTTTCATCTTCAATTCTTGATCTTTGGAGTTTTAAAAACGTGGTATACCTTCTACTTTCTCTATTTCCACGTCAATTCAACCCCAATTATCCAAATTATCATAGATCAAGAAAACCCTATTTGCAGTCTGTCCAGGGCGGACAAGTCCGGCCCATGAAACCGGACTTGTCTGGCCGCTGAACATGAATTATGCTGAATTAATTCTAAATTGACTCGAATCAATTCCAACCGTCCAAACTTGTTAAAAGCTATTAGAACCAGTTAGTGATCATTAATAGCAGCTCATTAACAAGTTTCACTTCATAATTGCATTAATCATGCATTTCATGTCATATTGAGTACTATATGAGCATTATTTGATTGAATTGTGTGTTTTGTATGTTTGTCGCTCAGAATAGAAGGTGCTGCGCTAGAGAGTGTTGCTTAGTATCTCCAGTACTAGAACTTTGATGACTTTGATCCAAACCAAGCCATGGAGCAAGGCAAGTGTCCTTGAACATATTGATCCTTTTTGACAATAAATGTTTTGTTTGCAAAACTGCATGCTTGTGTCAATTTGATGGGAACTCCTATGATAAGAAGTTTACTAGATTTGTTTAACCACCCTTGTCACCTGGAATTTATGGTAGAGAGTTGGGAAGGACTTTTTACCTTTTTGTTTCGCTTAATTAATTGGGACGGGAAAAAACTATACTATTTAATTATGCTTTTATTATATTATGGTTAATATGAACTAGTCAATATGATATGGTAAAGGGTGATCTAAGCAAGCTTGGTATGTGGATGGGTTCGATGTCATGGTGGTTTCACTTTCCTTAGATCTAAGGACCAGTTTGTGAAGCGACCATCTAGGATTTACAGTGCCACCACGAGGCCATGTATGGGTGTGGCGTAGCTGATTAATTAGGGTATTGCTAATATTGTATGGATCATTTGGCGCACCGGGGAAGTGGAGTCGGATTGGGTTTGGATATGATTGGCGAGACTCCCTGGGATGCGAATGGCACAAGAGGGGGCCCTTGGTCGAAGATGTGCTCAGTTGGAGACATCACTACCGGTGAAACATTAGTGGGTCAGTACATGCTAGTAGTCCCTTTGTAAAGGCTATTTTGTGATCTCTTGGCCATACACCAAAGGAAGTGTAATTGCCATAAGGAAGGTTCTTTAGTCGCCGACGAGTGATGAAATCACAAACACGTGGGTAAAGTGGTACAACCTCTGCAGAGTGTCTTAAAAACTATCATGATAGCCTTGCTCCCGGTTATAAGCAACCTGGACCCTCACATGATTAGAAGAAACTTGGTATTGGGATGGTTTTTGGGACAGTTATGGTTGGCAATATGGTTATGACTGGTTGTGGACTAAATTCTCGTATTGAACATGGTTAATGGTAATGGTGAAATCGGGTATAAGGATGTTGGTATTGAAATATGGACTGATATTATGATAACTATATGATTTATGATGGGTTTACTTCACATACACATAATATATATTGCTTTTTAAATGTTTTAATGTACTTTTCAGCACTTAGACATTATTATCTTCGTCATTTGTATCAGTTACATGTCATACTTTTTGCACTTGCTGAGTAAGACATGTACTCACTCTTGCAATTCCCCCAGCAACAGTTGCATGTCAGGATTGGGAATATAACGATGATAATGCGGAGTTGTAGGCCATGTCTACCGTCAGCTTTGCCTGTGGAGTGTTTGGAGTTGCGCTATACCCTATTGCCTAGTTTGCTTAGCTTCATAGTTGATTATTTAGTTATTTCCACTGCATTAGTTCAAACTTGTCTTTAATATTCATTACAGCTTGTATTTGAGGATATTGTGAAATTTGTAATAAAAGTGTTTAATTAATCTTGTTTTGTGGTCATTTTCTGTATATTCTTTTGTGATGCACTCGTGTATGCGTGTTGAACGTCCTGGGCACACATATGCGCTCACTTGCTTCATTTTTTCGGAACCGGGTGTCACAAATTGGTATAAGAGCCACAGGTTGACCGTAAGACGCATCGTAGATAGAATGGACACTTTAGAGCACATAGGAGCACTCAGGAATTGATGTGTTTTTGCTTGGTGTGTTGTTTGATATATATTGTTTGTTTGTGTGCTTAATAGAGGATTTTGGGATGCTTTAGCATTGCCATGTCGATATAGGCTAGTGTTGGTAGTTGTTTAGTGTAGGATCGAAGAGCACGTGAAAAGCTACCAGAGGGGGGTGAATGGTAGATTTAAAAATCTTACGCAGCGGAAACAATTAAACCCCAACCCCTTCGGCAGAAAAACGATCTGTTAAAGAAATCGTGTGTGAGACTAATCTAAACGTGTTTCACCATGAAAAAGTGATAGATATCAGAGAGAATCAAGTCACGAAGACAACACAACAAGAATCACTCAAATCCGTCGAGAAAAACTCAAGTTATGATCGAAAGATCAAACAAAGGTCAATCTGCCCTACCCGAGAAAAAAACAGTTCTGGAACGCTGCAAAGAAACTCGTGTAGATTATAGACCACAAATCTAATGACCGTGAAATTTTGACAGATGATATATAATCAAGTTGTGAATACAACCCAAAAATAATCACGTCAATTGGATCTGTAAAACTCGAGTTATGATAAAACCACCAACGAAAGGTAGTGCTGTCTAAAAACTCGACGAGTAAAACTTGTCTGGAACAAGTCGGACGAACAAGGTACAAAAGTTCCTTCAAACTACGAATTTTATTCAATAGAACACAAGAGGAACAGCCCCAAAGTCGTGCACCATGAGCTCTGTGCTCCCTTGCTTATATAACCAGCTCGAAAGCCAACTCAACTCAGATCAGGAACATAATCCTACTCTATTCACGAATCCTAACTTTCCATAACTGCTTAGGATTCTTCTATACGCAAATAGAAGCAATCTTAAGACTTCCAAACACCTTAGGAACGTATCCCACATTTCTAAACAACTCAAATTCGTGACCCACACGAAATCCTATCATAACCAACTCAAATATTTCCATATTTGAGTCAAACCCGACTCAGCCGTAGCCTAAGTCCATAACCTAGTCGGTTGGGCCTTTCCGACCAACTCTTTACGTCCAATCTCTTCATCATCTCGGAACCATGTAGCCACGTCCATGCACTCCTTGCACATGTGCAAACATCTTCCAATGACATCCACAATACCTTCACATGCATTGTTCTTGATTCAATCATGCTGCGCAACCTCCTGATCAGCTCAACCATAATTCCTCCTGAATTTGGTTGTTGGAGCCTCATCTCCTCCCTGAGACTAGTCCAATGGATCCCATCACCAGCCATGTCTTGAACTCAAGCAACACCTGCACATGAATAAACAACTAATCCATACGAGCCCAAGTCCTCGACTTTACTCAAGTTAGTTCCGAACACAACACCTTATGTGAGCACCTCACATAAGCATGTTGCAAAACCACAGTAACATGATATTATCCATATCAACCAAAATGCACCAAAAACTTAGCAAATGAATATTAAGCAATCTTTCCAACAATGTAAAGCAAACACGAAACATTGCAAATGAAAAACAAAAGCATTGCGGTCAAGTTCCGGAACTTGCCAGAGCAACCCGGACCTTGAGCCGGAGCTAACAAAAGCTAGTAGAACCTAGCGCCGGAACTTACCAAAACTAGTACAACCAAGCTCCCGCCGGAGCTTACAAAACTAGTCGTACCTTGATAAAAAGGTGTTTTTGTGATATTCAAAACTTTTATCGTCAAAGCAAGTGTATTCACTACAAGCCAATGTATTCAGCACATATAGGTCTTACAATCTCCCCTTTGATGAATGCATTGGCAACATCATTTAAAATCTGAACATTGGCTTATTCACATAAATGTTTTGAAGGCAATTTCTCCCCCTTTGTAAATCAAAAGTAAAATGAGAAGAAAATCCAAAAATTATCCCATATTATCTCTCCCCCTTTATTATCTCTCCTTATGCACATATTTTCTTTCTCTTCATGCTTATCTCTCCCTCTTTGACAATGTATTCAGCAAGTCATGAGCATATAAACAAATTATCTCTCCAACTTTAGTTGTTATGAGCATGTTATAACATATACATATAATCAAAGCTCATCCAAGTCATACTATCAAGTACCTTATATGATCACATCCATGAGATACATAAAGTAGTGTAAGCCATGCTAGAGATCAAATGTATTTTTCAATTTAAGCAAGTCATGATCTCACAAACTTAACTATTTCAAAACCTGAAAGCATGACACTAGTTGCTGCATTTTATTATTTTTCAAAGCATAAATTTAGATCATATGATATTTGCAAGAGATTATATGCGCATCTGCCTTATTCTAACCAACCAAGCCAAGTCTATGTCATTTGACAATCAGAAGCTTAAGGACATGGTTTTAGTCATACACAACTTCTTCCAAGTTCATATCTAAGTGCAATGATAAGCCATCTCAAAAGAAGAAGTGCGATGCATGCATATTCTCTTGATCTTTTCTCAATTTATATTTTTTCATAAAAACTCAACATGTGAGTTGATTACTTGATTAATTCATAATGATTAAAAGCACTTGTGAAGATGTAACAAGTTCAAAACAGCAAGTTCAACCATGACCAGATTTAGTGTAAGTAATTATTCCAGTTACTAGACATGGCAAAAACTACAAAATGTATAACATGAGTAATGTAGTAAGAACTTTCAGCATGTAAAAGGAATCACAAAGTCATATATGTATGAAATACTATGCTCATATTATTTTAATTTCAGATTCACACATAGACTTTCCAAGTTTCAAAACACCCCCTCAATTTAAGCCATGAGGATGCATAACCCCTATTTCACTATGAATGTAACAAAAACAAGTGAAATCTAAAGGTTTTGTAAAAATGTCAGCCAATTGTTGTTCGGTATCTACATGGTGAAGCACAATGTTTCCTTTTTCAACATTATCTCGGAGAAAGTGATAGCTAATGTCAATGTGCTTAGTTCTAGAATGTTGCACGGGGTTTTTAGCAATGCAAATGGCACTAGTGTTATCACAGAACAGTGGAACACTATCTAGATCAACCCCATAGTCCTTAAGTGTTTGAACAATCCAAAGAATTTGTGAGCAAGCACTAGCAGCAGCTACATATTCAGATTCGGCTGTGGATTGTGCAACTGAATTTTGTTTTCTAGAGGACCAAGCAACAAGTGAATTACCAAGAAAATGACAAGCACCGGAAGTACTTTTCCTATCAATCCTACAACCTCCAAAATCAGCATCGGAAAAAGCTTTCAAAGTAACGGTTGAGGAAGAAGGAAGAAAAATGCAAAATTCTTGAGTTCCATGTAAGTACCTGAGAATCCTTTTGATGGTTTGACGATGTGAAGCACGTGGGGAAGCTTGAAAAAGTGCACAAAGACATATGCTAAATTTTATGTCTGGTCTTGATCCCGTGAGGTATAAAAGTGATCCGATCATGCTTCTATATTCTTTTTGATCCACAGGTTCACCATCTTCATCAAGTCCAAGAGTTGTTGTTGTTCCCATTGGTTTCCGAAGAGGCTTGCTTTTGTCCATGTTGAAGCGCCTTAGGAGATCTTTTGTATACTTCGTTTGATGCACAAAGGTACCCTCCTTTGTTTGCTTGATTTGCAGCCCCAAAAAGTACATGAGTTCACCCATCATACTCATCTCAAATTCTGAACTCATCATAGCTGAAAACTTGGACACAAGATCATGAGAAGCACAACCAAAGATAATATCATCCACATACACTTGAACGAATAATGAGTCATTGCCATGCTTAAGCACAAAAAGAGTTTTCTCAACCTTGCCCATTGTAAATCCTTTTTCAAGTAAGAATGTTCTTAACCTATCATACCATGCTCTAGGGGTTTGTTTGAGACTGTACAAGGCTTTGGACAGTTTGTAAACATGATTAGGAAAATCTGGATTTTCAAAACCTGGTGGTTGCTTGACATAAACCTCCTCATCTATATAGCCATTTAGAAAAGCACTTTTAACATCCATTTGATATAGCTTGAAACCTTTAGATGCAGCAAAGGCTAACAAAATTCTTATGGCTTCTAATCTAGCAACGGGAGCAAAAGTTTCATCAAAATCTAGACCTTCAACTTGAGTGAAACCTTGAGCAACCAACCTAGCCTTGTTCCTAACCACAACCCCATCCTCACTTTGTTTATTTTTAAATACCCATTTAGTTCCAATTAAAGTGTGACCTTGAGGTGGAGGTACAAGTTTCCAAACATTATTTCTTTCGCAATTTTCTAACTCTTCTTGCATGGCAATAATCCAAGATTCATTAGTGAGTGCGTGTGATATATCTTTGGGTTCAAAAGAAGCAACAAAAGCAGAATGAGCATAAGAGTTTGGATCGCAAAACCTGGACCGTGTGACTCGTTCGTGCAAGCTTCCAATAATATGTTGTGGAGGATGACTTTTAAGAACCCAGGGGGGAGTTGACACTTCACAAGCTTCTTCTTATTCATGTTCATCATAAATCGATGAGCTTGTGACTTGAGGAGGATCTGGACCAGCACATAGGAGCACTCAGAAATCAATGTGTTTTTGCTTGGTGTGTTGTTTGCTATATATTGTTTGTTTGTGTGCCTAATAGAGGATTTTGGGATGCTTTAGCATTGCCATGTCGATATAGGCTAGTGTTGGTAGTTGTTTAGTTTCATATCCCTTGATGCATATAGTTGGGGACATATCTAAATTCTTATCTATTGCTTTTCTTTAGATTGTGAGGACTCGCAACCAGAGGGTTGCTAACGATGAGGAGGAGAATAATGGAGCACCTCAGAACAATAATGGACAAGGACCTGCCCAAGGAGCTATCAGCCTTGAGCAACTATTGGCTATGCAAAACAAGCTCATGCAGACCATGATACAGACAATGGGACAGCTGCAGGCTAGCAACAACAACAATCAGCCCCACATGTCTCCACCGCCACCCCCACCTCCTCATAACCGGTTGGGAGAGTTTATGAGGACCAGGCCACCAACCTTTGCTCAGGCCTCCTACCCTATGGACACCGATGATTGGCTCAAGTTCGTGGAGGAGAAACTTGCTATCATTCAATGTAGTGACCGGGAGAAGGTGTTGTTCGCATCTCATCAACTTGTTGGAGCAGCTGATGATTGGTGGGATTCGCTATGCAACGCCCATGAAACCATGAGATAATCACTTGGGTCGAGTTCAAGCAGAGTTTCCGTTCTCATTATGTGTCGTAAGGTGTTATGATCTTGAAGCGGCAAGAATTTGAGAACCTGAGGTAGGGAAGATCGAGTGTGGGTGAATATCTCAAAAAATTCACTCAACTTTCAAGGTATGTGCGTGAGGATGTGAGCCGAGATAGCTGGAAACAATACTTGTTCATAAGGCTTGAACAATGAGATCCAAGTGCGATTGATCAATTGTGATTATGCCAACTTTCAGAAGATTGTGGACAAAGCAATTGTGGTTGAGATAAAGGTCTGTAAAGATGGAGCAAGACACCAAGGATAGCAACAAGGAAGTAATGTGCGCCCTCGCCTTGCACCACCCAATGTGCCATATTACAGCTCTTCTGGTCCAGCTTAATGCGCTGGTTATGCACCGTGCCCAGCTCAATTTGTGCAACAATGCCCTGTCATGCAAGCACCTATGCCTCCAATGCCTTATGCACCTCGTGCCAATTTTCGTGGTGCAAATGTTCAAAATCAAGCTCATCCAAATAATTCTGGTGCAGCAAGGAAGTGCTATACATGTGGAGAAGCAGGACATTTTGGACACCAATGCCCTAAGTTAGGCCTTGGTCAAGGAAGCAATGTGCCAAGAAAGAACCCAAGACCTAATGGAGAACAGCCAAAAAGGGAACAATGGGCAGCAAAATTTTGCTCGTGGCAATGTGAACCATGTCTCTACAGAGGATTCTCAACAAGCGGATGATGTGGTGATTTGTATGTTTCTCGCAAACTCCAACCCAGTGACTATGTTATTTGATTCTGGAGCATCACATTCATTCATTGCATCGAAATATGTTGCCAAGTATAGTTTACTATCTCTCATATGAAGTTTACTCTATTGGTTAAGTCTCCTGGAGGAGAGATGGGGACAAATATAGTATGTCCAAAAGTAAGCCTTAGAATAAGGGGGTAGACTTCTTTGCCAACCTCATTGTTTTGGATTCTCAAGGATTGGACATTATACTTGGTATGGACTGGTTGAGGAAGCACAGTGGAGTCAATGAATGTGCCACGAAGACGGTGAAGTCGACCAATTAGGAAGGGATCACCATAGAATTTGAAGCATCTCAACACGCACCAAAGATATTGGAGCTGAATCACATGAACGGTGCCGCAATTGAGGAGATTCCATTGGTGTCTAAATTCTTGGATGTGTTTCCAGATGAGTTGCCAGGTATGCGACCTAATTGAGACATTGAATTTTTTATTGATTTAATACCTGGAACTGCACCTATAGATAAGAGTCCATATAGGATGCCTCCTAAGGAGTTAGCGGAGCTCAAGAAGCAGATTCAAGAACAACTAGAAAAGGGTTTTATTTGCCCAAGCTCTTCACCTTGGGGAGCGCCCGTTCTTTTCGTGGATAAGAAGGATGGATCACAAAGGATGTGTGTGGATTACCAAGCTCTCAAGGAGGTGACCATCAAGAACAAGTACACCTTACCACGCATAGAAGACTTGTTTGATCAGATGAAGGGTTCTTGTGTCTTCTCCAAGATTGATTTGAGGTCGGGATACTTCCAAATGAAGATTAGGCCATCGGACATACCCAAGACAGCTTTCAGGACACGGTATGGATCTCATGAGTACACCGTGATGTCTATTGGATTGACAAATGCACCTGCCTACTTTATGTACCTCATGAATAAAGTCTTCATGGAGTACCTGGACAAGTTTGTCGTGGTTTTTATTGATGATATCATGATCTACTCGAAGAATGAAAAGGAGCATGAGGAACACTTTAGGCTGAAAATGCATAAATTGAGAGAACATCAATTATATGCCAAGTTTAACAAGTGTCAGTTTTGGTTGAGGGAAGTGTCATTTTTGAGACATATCATCTTGGGAGGAGGAGTATCGGTTGACCCTGAAAAAGTGAGAGATGTGCTAAAATGGGAGCCACCGCAAAATGTCAGGGAAATATGGAGTTTTCTTGGAATGGTTGGATATTACTGTAGGTTCATCAAGCACTTTTCCAAGATAGCCAAACCCATGATGGAGTTGCAAATTAAGGGGAAGGTTTTCCAATTGACTCAAGCTTGTCGTAAAGCTTTGGAGAGTTGAAGAAGAGGTTAACTACGACCCCGATTTTGATATTGCCGGATGTGAGCAAGAGTTTTGATATATATTGTGACGCATCAAGACAAGGACTTGGATGTGTATTGATGCAAGAAGGTCAAGTGGTTGCATTTGCATCGATACAATTGAAGAAACATGAGCAGAATTACCCAACACATGATTTGGAACTTGCGGCCGTGGTACACGCATTGAAGATTTGGAGACATTACATCCTTTGACATAGGTGTGAAATTTATACTAATCATAAGAGTCTTAAGTATATTTTCAAACAAAAGGATCTGAATTTGAAGCAATGAAGATTGTTGGAGCTCATCAAGGATTATGATGTGGGAATCAATTACCATCCGGGGAAGGTTAATGTAGTGGCCAATGCTTTAAGTCGGAAAGGAGTAAGCCACCAACTCACAGTTCGATAGCAGCCATCCAAGTTATGTAAGGAGTTTGAACGGTTGACTCTCAGATTTGTGAATGAGATGGGAATAATGGAGTTAAATTCGATCTTGGAGCAAGAATTTCGGGAAGGTCAGGCCAAGGATGAGGAAATCCAAGAAATCAAGGAAAGGACCAAAGAGGTATGAGAATTCAGATTTGATGAGGATGAACATGGTACCTTATTGCTTGGGAAGAGAATTGTTGTGCCTAATGTGAAGCATATTCGGGAGACAATATTAAAAGAGGCGCATGACTCGCCATACTCAATTCACCCCGGTTGTACAAAAATGTACAAGGACTTGAAGACTTGTTATTGGTGGGCTAGCATAAAAAAGGACATAGCTGAATATGTAGCTTCGTGTGATGTATGCCAACAGGTGAAGGTGGAACATCAAAGGACAGATGGATTATTGCAGCTGTTGAAGATTCCGGAATGGAAGTGGGATGAAATCAGCATGGACTTTATAGTTGGATTGCCACGTACTCAGTCCGATTACGATTCAATATGGGTAATTGTGGATCGGTTGACGAAATCAGCTTACTTTATTCCCGTCAAGGCCACCTTTAATGGAGAGAAATTGGCGGAACTGTATATGGGAAGAATAGTATGCTTGCATGGAGTTCCAAAAAAGATAGTGTCAGATAGAGGTTCTCAATTTACCTCCATGTTTTGGCAAAAGCTGCATGAAGCATTGGGTACAAGGTTGAATTTCAGTTCAGCATATCACCCTCAAACGGATGGACAAACTGAGAAAACCAATCAGATTTTGGAGGACATGTTAAGAGTTTGTGCTTTGAAGCATGGGAGAAGTTAGGGCAAAAGCTTGCCATATGTGGAATTATCATATAATAATAGTTACCAAGCAAGCTTGAAGATGTCACCATATGAACCACTATATGGAAGGAAGTGTAGGACGCCTTTGTTCTGGAATGAGACAGGAGAGAATCAAGTGTTTGGACCTGACATGCTGCAAGAAGCTGAGAAGCAAGTTCAGATTATTTGCGAAAACTTGAGGGCTGCTCGATCAAGGCAAAAAGGCTATGCGGACAATAGGAGAAGGAAACTAGCCTTTGAAGTGGGAGACTTCGTATATCTCATAGTGTCACCAAAGAGAGGTCATAAGAGGTTTAACATAAGAGGCAAGCTAGCACCTCGATACATTGGGCCATTCAAGATTCTGGACAAAAGAGGAGATGTAGCATATAAGCTGGAGATGCCAACTCATCTTTCAGATGTACATGATGTGTTTCTTGTTTCCCAGCTCAAGAAGTGTTTAAGGGTACTAGAAGAACAAGTGCCAATGGAAGAATTGGAATTAGAGGCAGATTTGACTTATGCCGAACAACCGGTCAAAATCTTGGAAACCAATGAGAGAATCACAAGGAACGAGGTTATTCGATGGTGCAAAGTTCAATGGAAACATCACACAGAATCAGAGGCAACCTGGGAGTTGGAAGATGATCTCAAGAAGGATTTTCCTATCTCTTCTCTTACGCATCGAATCTCGAGGGCGAGATTCATTTTAAGGGGGTAGGTTTGTAAAACCCTCATTTTCTTGCATCATGCATTGCATAAGTTCATAAACATGTTTAACATTTTCTACAGAGTGTCTTAAAAACTATCATGATAGTTGTGCTCCCGGTTATGAGCAACCTGGACCCTCACATGATTAGATCAAACTTGGTATTGGGATGGTTTTTGGATGGTTATGGTTGGCAATATGGTTATGACTGGTTATGGACTAAATTCTGGTATTGAACATGGTTAATGGTAATGGTGAAATCTTGTATATGGATGATGGTATTGAACTATGGACTGATATTATGATAACTATATGGTTTATGATGGGTTTACTTCACATACACATAATATATATTGCTTTTAAAATGTTTTAATGTACTTTTTAGCACTTAGCCATTATTATATTCATCATTTGTATCAGCTACATGTCATACTTTCCACACTTGTTGAGTACAACATGTACTCACTCTTGCAATTCCTCCACCAACAGTTGCAGGTCAGGATTGGGAGTATAACGATGATAATGCGGAGTTCTAGGCCATGTCTACCGTCAGCTTTGATTGTGGAGTGTTTGGAGCTACGCTATACCCTGTTGCCTAGTTTCCTTAGCTGCGTAGTTGCTTATTTAGTTATTTCCGTTGCATTAGTTCAAACTTGTCATTAATATTCATTAGAGCTTGTATTTGAGAATATTGTGTAATTTTTAATAAAAGTGGTTAATTAATCTTGTTCAGTGGTAATTTTCAGTATATCCTTTTGTGATGCACTTGTGTATGTGTGTTGAACGTCCTGGGCACATATATGTGTTCACTTGGTTCTTTTTTTCAGAACCGGGTGTCACACCAAGTCGTCCATTTGTGGTGGCTTTTTGAGAAGAGGGTCAAGTGAGACCCGGTCCTTGTGTTGACTTCTCAACGTGGATGTAGGCTTCTTTGTGAAGCTGAACCACGGGATAAATTATGTCTCTCTTCTCGCTTTATTTTTTTTGTATTCACTAGAATTGCTTTTAGGGTTCATATCGTTCTTTGCATTATTCTTCATTGAAATCTTGCAACCTAATGGTGTACACTTGTTAATATAATTTGTATCAGGTTGCTAGACCTTGCATCTATCTTTCATTGACTTAAATTCCGCAATAACTTGTAGAAATCAAGTTTTAGGTTTTCACCACGTGCTGAGCGGACTAGTCCGGCCCATACCAGACCCGTCCGGCCTCAGAATTTTGATCTCGTTTAATTAAGTAATTTCTGTTTATATTGCCTATTCACCCCACCCTCTAGGCGACTTTCAATGTTATGCTAGCCGCTCAAACATCTCATCAATGAAATGAAGCGGGAAACGATCCTTCGTTGTTGCCTTGTTGAGTTTTCTGTAGTCAATACACATCCTCCACCTTTTGACCGTTCATTGAGGAATGAGTTCATTCCTCTCATTTCGAACGACCGTCCTTTCTCCTTTCTTCATCACTACATGCATAGGGTTAACCCAATCACTATGAGGAACGGGATAAATTATCCCAGCATGTAAGAGTTTCAAGACCTCTTTCTTGACAACCTCCCGCATAGCATTTTTCAACCTCCTTTGAGGTTCCCTACATGGTATGCTTAATGGGTCGTTGGGAATTTGATGGGTGCAAAGAGCAGGGCTGACTCCATTAAGGTTGTGGACTGAGTAGCCTAGGACGGAACTATGCATTTCTAAGACGGTCATGAGTTTTGAAGTTTTGTCCTCTCAAAGCTTGTCATTTATGATGACAGGAGCTTCCGCATCATCGTGTCGGAAAGCATAGGGTAGTCTAGGAGGTAGTGTTTTCGACTCAATCGAGGGCTTTTGTGATGGCTATTCATTGGGCAAATCAAATGTCTACTGCAATTCATCCTCTTCTTGGATGAATTGTCCTTCTTCTTCATTTTCAAGAGAATCTAAGAATTGAAGGGCCATGGCTTCCTCGATTGGCTCACTCTCGGGGGGAGGTTCTTCTAATGTGTTCCTGAATCGCAGAATGGGAATGGAAAACTTCCTCCCTAATAGTTTAACATTTAGGCTGCCTTTTGAGATTGCATCCATGAGCAATTTCATAATGGGTAACCCTATCATTACATCGAAATCTTGGACTTCGAAGAAATAAAAGTCAAGGCAGAACTCGATGTTCTCATCTCTTATAGACAATTTTGTAAAATTCCATATCCTTCCTTGATGTTTCCATAGGAGTCTCTGAAGGATTTCATTGTTGGAGCCCAGAGTAGATCACCCAATATGGCTAAAGCAGAATTCTCAAAAATGATATTGGCTCCAACTGTGGGATTATAAAGGATGTTCACCATTACCCCTCGAATAAGACATCGAATAGTTGTTGGGGTTGAGTTTACCTGAATTATTTCAGGTGAAAGCTCAACCTCGGCCGTCCATTCCTTACTCATGATTGAGGTTAACTCCTTGGTTTCTTGAAGGTATTTTCCTTTTGATGGATCAAGGAGTGATGTATGTAATGATTATTTCATTCCATAAAAATACTTCGAGGCATTCCCAAAATCTTCAAAAAGATCTTCTTCAAAGCATAATGGAAACTTTGAAGGTCGAATTTCTTCTTTCTTCGGTGTCTTTGGTTCTAGTGAGGATTTCATAGTCACAACTTGAGATGAACATGGTATGGGTTCCGGAGTGACTATGGGGGAATCCTCATGTCTCGACTTGCTTCCTCTTGAGGAGGTTCAGTAAGACCGACGATGAAGGATGTATTTTCTAGAATGCATTCTAGAATTTCCCTCCCTTCATTCCGTGTCTTATGGAGGAAAGAGCCTCAGTCCGTTATGTCGAGGTATAGGCCAGAATCCTTGTCAAGCCTAAAACAAAAATGTTGTATAACCCATGTTCGGGAATGGACAAGTTCGGGTCTGATTTGGTTAGCAATGAGAATATAGCCCAGACTACACCTATAGATTCCATCTCGATTTGCTGAAAGTTGAGAATTTCCCTTCGTAGAGAGGCAAATTGGGAGAGTGGAAAGAATGCAAGAAAAAGTGTCTCGAAGTTCTCTCCATCTTCCATTTGCACGACCAACGGTATGAGTGTACCACTGCTTCGCTCTTCCCATGACGGAAAAGGGAAACAATTTCCACTTAAGGATTTCTTGTGTCATGCCATTGATTACAAGGCATGAACACAATTGCTCAAATTCCCGCATGTGATGGTAGGGATTTTCACAATCTGTACCTTAGAAGGATTGCTCTTGAATCATGGCTTTGAAGCCATTGTGGAGTTCATAGCTAGTTGAGCAAATGGGATCCGCCAATGGCGGAGGCTCACAGAACTCACTCTTAGTAGAAGATAGACAAAGAATGGTGGGTTGCTACATAGTTTAGATGGTAGAAAGATAAGTAATAAAGATAAAATAGATACGAGGGTGAACAAGGTTCGAAGATCAACAGCAACAGTTCCCTAGCAACGGTGTTAGAAATGCTTGTTGACGAATGAAAATTCGCAAGCGTACGAAGAAACCGCTGTACCACTTCCCCTTAAAGAGTATTCCCAAGGGTATCGAATCTAAGAAATGTGTGTGCTAATCTTCTAACTAGTTCACCCAAGGACACAAACCTTAGTGGTAGGCAAGAAATAGAGTGGATTTCCTAAGAGAAGGGGTTCTAATTCAAAGCAAGTCGATCAGTAGCCGCTTGTATTGGGCACAAGCTTACTCTGGTCTGCCAGGTGACTACCACCAAGAGCCTATGTTGCGGTCAACACGGAGGATTACAACAGACAGATAGGGTTTATGTTGCTGTCACCACCTACTGTCTACATCTACAACATGTGGACTATGAGATGATCAAAGTTAACTTCAAGCCTAGACACCAAGCCTACGCTATCGATTACTTCCCTAACCTCTCTAGCAAGACTAGGGACTCTAAATGATTAGAGCAATGAACGAATAACCATCTAAGGAATTAACTTGCTTGAATAAATAAATGAACTCAAATGGAAATCATGTACCATACTTGAGATGGAAAGAACTGTCGACGTACAAATGTGGAGAGGGTTCGACAAGCCCGAACCCTATCACTAAGTGGAAGAAGCCCGACAAGCCGGAGCCTCCTCCTCCTCTTCTTTCTCACTCACTCCCTATCTAATTATGAGCATAATTAAAGTGCATATAAAATTGCACCAACACTTGTGGAAGTAGTTAGTAAATAACTCCTACCACTATGTTGGTTGTCCAATCCATATCTTTTATGCAGGGAATTGACGGTCCCATTTGTCAATTAAGGACCGTCAACAATGGCCATGCAAGAGGAGCTCAATAACTTCAAGAGAAACAAAGTGTGGGAGCTTGTGAAAAGATCTAATGCCAATGTGGTGGGTACCAAGTGAACCTTCTGCAACAAGCAAGATGAGCATGGCGTGGTGACAAGAAACAAGCTAGACTCGTAGACAAGGGGTACTCACAAGTCGAAAGTTTGGATTTTGATGAAACTTTTGCTCCCGTAGCTAGGGTTGAATATATTCGCATATTATTGGCATATGATACCCACAGCGATTTCAAGTTGTATCAAATGGACGGAAAAAGCGCCTTCCTTAATGGTCCAATCAAGGAGGACATGTATGTGGAGCAACAACCCGGCCTTGAAGACAATAAGTATTCTAACCATGTCTTTAAGCTTCATAAAGATCTCTACGGCCTCAAACAAGCTCCTAGAGCTTGATATGAGTGCCTTAGAGATTTTCTCATTGAGAATGGTTTTAGGATAGGAAAGGCCGACTATATACTCTTACTAAGAATATGGAATAGGATTTATTTGTATGCCAAATTTATGTCTATAACATAATATTTGATTCTACTAACCAATCTTTTTGTGAAAAGATTAGCAAATTTATGATGAAGTGGTTTGAGATGACGATGATGGGAGAATTGATGTTCTTTCTAGTTTCCAAGTGAAACAAGTCAAAGAAGACACCTTCATATGTCAAACCAAGTACACTCAAAATATAATTAAAAAGTTTGATGTGGAGAAAGCCAAGCCCATCAAGACGCCAACGGCGACAAATGGGCATCTCAACCTAAACCAAGACAACCCTAGTGTCGATCAAAAGGTATACCATTCCATGATTGGACCTCTTTCTTTACCTTTGTGCATCTAGGCCCTATATTATGTTAAGTGTATGCATGTGTGCAAGGTTTCAAGATGCTCCTAAGGAGTGACACATGACTGTGATAAAGAGGATCTTGCGCTATTTAGTTTATACATGTAACCTAGGGCGGTGGTATCCCAAAGGTTCCAAGTTCAATCTCATCGGATACTCCAATGTGGATTATGTCGGATGCAAATTGGATAGGAAGAGTACCTCTGGTAGTTGCCAATTCTTGGGTAGGTCCCTAGTGTCATGGTCATCCAAGAAACAAAATTACATTACCCTATCCACAGTTGAAGCGGAGTATGTCGCAGCCGAAAGTTGTTGTGCACAACTTCTCTAGATGCGGCAAACTCTAAGGGATTATGGTCTCAATATGAACAAAATTCCACCCCTATGCGACAATGAGAGTGCCATTAAGATTGCACATAAACCCGTTGAACACTCTAGGACCAAACACATGGACATCCGACACCACTTCTTGAGAGACCATTCAATTAAGGGGAATATTGTCATTTCGTATGTGAGAACCGAAAATAACTAGATGATTTCTTCACCAAGCCACTAGATGAAAAACACTTTTTTGAACTTAGGAATGAGCTAAATATACTTGATGCTCTCAATGTGACTTGAAATGTTGCACATCCGAATGTTAGTTGTTTATTTTCTTCAAAATTGTGCATGCTTTCGAGAACTTGTCTTCTCAATTTTCTATCAAACTATTTTCCATTATTGTCCCCTTGAATCATGGTCATTGTATGATTGGTTGTGTGCTTTACTGGCCATATTCATTGAGAATATTTGTGAAAACTTAGTCCATATGGATCTTTCCTTGCAAATCTAGGATCGGACTAGTCTATCCCCACGACTGGACAAGTCTGACCTCCTTGACAGGTCCGGACTGCCAGTTAAGTCTGGACATGGTCTAACTACCGGACTTGTCCGGTATCCTTGCCGGAGTAGTTTGGGCCCTTAGGGACTTAAACCCCAACTGTCGGGCCCAACTCCTCCCATTCCACTCTGTCGGTACCCTGCGTACCAGATACCCCTTGGGACTACAAAGAGTGCAAAGGAACTCCACCTATCAATGTTGAATACCTCCAAAGGACCCACGTGTCACTCGGAACTGGACCTGCCTCCCTTCTTTGGTTGGTCCCACTGCCGCCACGTGTATCATAAGACCGGAGCTACATTCCATACATGGGAAAGCTCCAGGTTGGATACTTGTGTGGCACCCCCATACTAACGTCCGACAGAGGGAAGCTCCAGTACCAACACGTTTACAACAGCACCGGACCTACTCGTCCAAGACGGTAAGCTCTGGAGCTGCCACGTGTCCAACCGCCAGACCTTCAACTTCAACAGGCTGATTGGTGGACCTCCAACGGCTCGGACCTTAAAGGAACTATTAAAGTTTCAAGACACAATTATGTGTCATTAATGCTATGTTAATGACACATGATCGGAGGACTCTTAATACAAGTAATGCCACCATCAAGATGTGTTACCACGCTGTTAAGGGTAATTAAGTATATTAATTGTGTACTAAGCATCAGTAACCGCTAGGGCCACATGTCGGGCCAGGCTAACGATGTAACGACCATTCCTTGTGGTATAAAAGGACTGGTCGAGCGACACACTGGAGGGAGGTCCACACACGCACTTAAGACACACACGCACTCAAGACACCCTAGTCTCTGACACTCTAGCACTGAGACGCTCCATACAACAACACACACCCGTGGAGTAGGGTATTATGCTCAGGTGGCCCGAACCACGTAAATCCTCGTGTCAACTCATCATCTTGTTCTGAATCTCTACGCGCTCACAACCGAACTACAAACTCCGCGGGGTACAAACGGTAGTACCGGGAGAATTGCCGGAATCACACTCCGACAGTTGGCGCGCCAGGCAGGGGAGTGCCTGAGATTCGAAGATGGTGAACTCTGCTGCTGGATCATCCAACAGTAACCATGATGTGCAACCTGCTAGAGGCAATCTCTCCAACATGCAGCAGCCAGCAGGTGCCGTGGCTCCAGCAGGAGTCATGCCACTGCCGCCACCATCCGCTCCGGTGAATCAAGCTGGACGTCGAGATGGGGCGTTCGCGTCAGTCACTGCATCAGCGAACAACAACCCTGAACACATGATTAATATTGCGCATGCTCTTCTCCAACATCAACCGCCTCTAGGAGCACCCCAAGTTGCAATGGAGCAGTGGAGAGCTGATGTGGAACATCTGGTTGCTGCAGCAGCCGATGGCAATAGCAATCAAGGTCCTCCCCCCTCTGGGCAGTCCCCATCTCAGCATCAGACCTTGTCGGGTAGACTTGGTCCGCACGCTTTGCAGCACAGGAGGCGTGCAACATCTCAACAGGCGACGTCGCTACCCTCTGGGGCGCGATGTACTCACACCATAACAAGGCTTTCGACTCATGACCTCCGGGCGGAGCTCGATCATCATTACTGTCAACAGGACAGTCGCGTCCACATCGAGCGTGCTCGCGAGAGGTGAGAAGCTCGGGACAGTCCTGCTCCTGAGGGAGTAGGAGGAGGCTGTTCTTCCTTGGCCATGCACCTACACATGGTCAGATGGTCACAGAAGTTCCGGCCTCACCTGCTAGAGAAGTTTGATAGGACTGTTAACCCCGCTGAATTTCTCCAAATCTACTCCACCGCTATCCTTGCAGCTGGATGTAATGAGGCCATGATGGCCAATTGTTTCCTCGTGGCTTTGACTGGGACCACCAGGTCTTGGTTCATGAGCCTTCCACCTGAATCCATCAACAGTTGGGCGGAGTTGTGCCAACAGTTCACCACCAACTTCGGGAGCTCATACACCTAACCAGGAACCGAACTGGACCTTTTTGCTGTCAAGCAAAAAGGGGAAGAGTCCCTGTGATCTTTCATCCAGAGGTTCTCCTAGGTACGAAATACCATTCGTTCTATCTCAAGTGCTTCTAGTATTGTGGCATTCAGACAGGGCGTTCGAGACAAGAAGATGCTGGAGAAGCTGGCGACTAAGGAAATCACCAGTGTCACGAAACCCTTCAGCTTTGCAGACAAGTGTGCCAAAGCTGCGGAGGGCCGTGAAATGCAATCCCAACCACCTCCGGAGGACAACAAAAAGTCTTCCAAGGGTGAAGCCACTACCTCCGAGAGTGGCAAGAAGAAGAAAAAGTCCAACAGCAAGAAGAAGCCATCGGCCGGCACACCCACTGCCGCTGCTGCCGCAGCTCCAGGTGGCTGCGGGCCACTCCCTGGGAAACGACCTTGGTCGTTGTCTGAAGACGGTGGCCGCTCCAAGATGTCATATCCTATACACAAGACGGACAGTTACAACTTGGAAAACTGCCGAGAGGTCCCGAACCTTGCCGAGCGCTACAACAAGCACCGGGAAGAAGCTCCTTTCCGTCAAAGGGAAGGAAAACAAAAAGTCGACGAAGCTCCGGTTGAAGAGGAGTTAGGCTTTCACGGCCCTAAAAAGGTCTTGAAGGTTGTTTACACCTTCGTTGACAACGACTCCGATGTCTTTGACAACGAGCGTCGGAAGACCATGAACACCATCTTTGTTAGTTTGTGGGACAACATCTCTCGCCGTGTCCTCAAGATAATGCGGCGGGACATGGCCTCTGTACTACCATCACTAGGGCGGAGCCTCACCGGAATTAGATGGACACTGCCATCACTTTCGATGATTTGAACTGCCCTCGGAACATGATAGGGGCTCGCCAACTCCCATTGATGGTATCTCCGACCATCAACAACATCCAGCTCCACTATGTAATGGTGGACGGAGGTTCGGGGCTGAATCTCACAAGCTTCGAGGCCTTCATCAAGCTTCGGCTCTGACCTTTGGATCTTCGCCCCTCCCGACCTTTCTTCGGAGTAGGTCTAGGGGCCAGAACTCCACTCAGTGCCATTACTCTCCCGGTGACCTTTGGAACCCGGGAGAATTACAGGACTGAGAAGTTGGTCATTTATGTGGCACAGATCAACTTACCATTCAACGTCATCTTGGGTAGGCCAGCTCTGTACAAATTCATGGATGCTGCTCATTATGGCTACCTAGTGTTGAAGATGCCAACACCTTCAGGCATTCTCTAGATCCGCGGAGACCGCACCACCAGAGTTACGGCTCTGGAAGAACTCCATGCGCTTGCTACAGTGCAGGAGGAAGAATATGGAAGGGAGCAAGCTCCAAATCCTCCAAGCATTCGTCATCGAGGCTCAACCTCTGCACCTCGTGTGCAAGCAAGTGGCGACAACGACATTCCCGTCAAAGTTGTCCAAATTGGTTCCAACGCTGCTCAGACCACCCGTATATCAGGAGGCCTGAACGACAAATAGGAACTCGCGCTCATCACTTTCCTCCGGGCTAATGTCGACGTGTTTGCCTGGCAACCGTCACAAATGCCTGGAATCCCTAGGGAAGTGATTGAGCACAATATGAATATTTATCATGATGCTCGGCCTGTACATCAGAAGCCTCGAAAGCAATCAGTAGAGCGATAGAACTTCATATGTCAAGAAGTGAAGAAGTTGCTCAAAGCTGGATTCATCCGGGAAGTCTTCCACCCAAAATGGCTGGCAAACCCAGTCGTCGTGCCCAAGGCCAACGGGAAGCTTCGGATGTGTATCGACTACACTATACTGAATAAGGCATGTCCAAAGGATCCATTCCCACTACCTAGGATAGATCAGATAGTGGATTCCACTTCCAGGTGTGAATTATTGTGTTTCCTAGACGCATATTCTGGGTATCATCAAATCAGAATGTCTAGAGAAGATGAAGAGCATACTTCCTTCATCACGGTAGATGGATTGTGCTGTTACACTGCCATGCCATTTTGTCTCAAAAACGCTGCTTCAACGTTTGTGCGAGCTATGTACAAAAATTTTGGAGAGCTTATCAGAGACGTAGTGGAAGTGTATGTTGATGACATCCTCATCAAGACCAAGAATAAGGAGTCATTTATTGACACCTTGCAAGCTGTCTTCGACAAGTTGCGAATCACACGCACAAAGCTAAACCTAAGCAAGTGTGTCTTTGGGGTTAGCTCCGAGAAGCTTCTTGGATTCTTGGTGAACAACCGAGGAATAGAGGCGAATCCGGCGAAGATTAAAGATATTGAAGACATGCGACCACCAGCTCGCATCAAGGATGTCTAGAAGCTGACTAGATGTCTAGCTGCCCTCAGCCGGTTCATTTCAAGACTGGTAGAACGGGCGCTGCCCTTCTTCAAGTTATTAAGGAAGCCCGGATCATTCCAATGGTCTGAAGAAGCAGAGAAGGCATTCCAAGAGCTGGAGCAGCTCCTCACCACTCTACCAAATTTGGTAGCTCCGAACCTTGGTGAGCCACTTCTGCTTTATATTTCAGCAACTGACGAAGTTGTTACCATGGTCCTGGTTGCGGAAAGACCAGAACCAACCCCAGTTTAGGAATCCAGACCCCTCCGGGAGCGTCCGGAACTATCTGAAGGTGAGTCTGGGTCCCAACCCCTAGACCTGGATCCTCGAGGCAAGACACCGGAGGATCAGTCTCCTTCAAATGAAGGAGTTACTGATGCTGAGCAAGAAGATCCAGACCTTTCCAAGAAGGTGCAGGTCACTTCAGAAGAAGCTCCAGGTTCCTCCAGCAGGAACCCAGAGGTCTTCAAAGAAGGTCCGGACCCCTCCAGGAGGGTCCGAGTTGATGAGTACTTCATGACGCCAAGACTCGGCACTTAGAGGTGCATAAGCTGCTCTACGTAGTACTTATTGCCTCTAGGAAGCTTCGTCACTGTTTCCAAGCCCACAAGATTTCAATGGTAACCTTTTACCCACTATGTGCAATCTTGCATAATCCCAAACTCAACTGGGAACATTGCAAAGTGGGCGGCGGAATTGGGCGAGTTCGATCTTGAATTCGTCCCAAGACAAGAGATCAAGAGTCAAGCATTAGCGGATTTCGTGGCGGAATGGACCCCCTCTCCATCAAATCCTGGGGGCCCTAGTGAGAAGAAGCCAGAACCTAAGGTTCCGATCTTCACCGAGCCTCACTGGACTCTCTACTTTGACAGCTCCGTGCAGAAGCAGGGGGCTGGAGCTGGAATCCTTCTCCTCGCTCCGACCGAGGAGAAGCTCAAATACATGGTTCACCTTGACTTCAAGGCGACCAACAACACGGCGGACTATGAAGCATTAATCTATGGGCTCAAGGTGGCACTATCGTATGGTGTCAAGCAGCTGTTGGTAAAAGTTGATTCATAGCTCTTTATAAAGCAAGTCAAAGGTGAATGCTGCTGCAACAACCTTCAACTAGATGCATACCTACTTGAAGTCCAGAAGCTTCAGAAGGACTTCGAAGTCCTGGATCTTTGCCATGTCCAGCATCTCAACAACGCTGAAGCCGACAAACTCTCAACGAAAGCTTCAACCGGAGCTCTGGCTCCTGACGGAACCTTCATCCGGAGATTGTCAAGACCAAAAGCTCAGCCTGCCGAACTGAGCGAAGGGGGCGAGACCAACACCTCGAAGCTGGCGGTCCCGATGGCCCTGTTACCATGGCGTCCATCAATGGTCGTAGGTGCTGCAGGAAGCTCTGAGAAACCCAGCACGCAAGACTCAAATGCTCAAGTTAGCTCTGATGCATGGATCTCGAAGATCTGGAGCTACTTGAAAGACAACTTCCTTCTTGAAGATAATGTATCTGCTGACCAGATATTCAGATTGGCTAAAAGATACACATTGGTAGAAGGGGATCTGTACCGGCGTGGTGACAACGGCGTCCTAATGCGGTGCATTACAAAGGAAGAAGGTTGCGAGCTCCTCACGGAAATCCATGCAGGCGAGTGTGGGAACCATGCGTCTTCCTGCACGTTGGTCGGTAAAGCCTTTCGGCATGGTTTTTACTGGCCTACAACACTCCAGGATGCAACCGAGCTAGTGAAGAAATGTGAAGCATGCCAGTTTCATGTGAAGAAAATTCACACACTAGCTCAACCTCTACAAATGAAACCTCCTACATGGCCATTCGCTGTGTGGGGGATGGATATCTTGGGACCTTTCCCATGAGCCATCGGAGGTTACAAGTTCCTGTATGTCACCATCGACAAGTTCACTAAGTGGCCGGAAGCAACTCCAGTTGTGACAATAAACAAGCAATCAACTATCAATTTCTTGCAGTCCATAGTATGAAGATTTGGAGTCCCAAACAAGATCATAACTGACAATGGGACCCAATTCACAAGCTCTGCATTCCAAGGATATTACGAAGACCTCGGCATTCAAATTAGCTACGCTTCCATAGCTCACCCGGCAAGCAATGGCCAAGCTGAGAGAGCAAATGTAGAAATCCTAAAAGGACTCATGACGCGCACATATGAGTGCCTAAAGAAACATGGAGCCAAGTGGATCGAAGAGCTTCCGCCCACCTTGCGGGCAAACAGGACAACTCCAAACTGGTCAACTGGGGAGACACCCTTCATCCTGGTGTACGGAGCTGAAGCAATCCTTCCTCCGGAAATCACCTTGGGGTCGCTATGGGTCCGAACCTTTGACGAAGCCACGCAGAACCAGCTCCGGCGTGAAGACCTTGACCTCTTCAAAGAGGGAAGGTACCGAGTAGCTGTTCAAAATGCACGATACCGCCAAGCGCTGCGGCACTATCACCAAAGGCATGTGCATAACCGACAGCTTGAGGAAGGCGATATGGTGCTATGGAGAAAACAAACTCAAGAAGTGTTAAACAAACTCTCCCCCAGCTGGGAAGGACCCTTCCGTGTGATCAAAGTATCCCGTCCCAGATGTGTTAGCTTGGCAACCGAGGATGGGACACCGCTCCCTAATCCTTGGAACATTGAGCACCTTCGTAAGTTCTATGCTTAATATCATGGAGGTGAGTCTGTAATTACATGCGATGTATGTTATAGCGTCATTGTACAGAGTCGGGTAGCTCCTGCAGGAGAACAATCGGACCTTTCCCGGAAGGTCTGCAAAGTTCAAGCAATACTTGACACAGTCTGAGAACTAAAAGTGTAGCTAGCTACCCTGTGTCAAAAGAGAAATGCAACACACATAGCCTGGTTCCGTACCCTAAGAGTGTACTTGTTTCCCCTATACCCCGGACCTATAATGAAAGACATCATTATGTGAAAACAGACTTCATGTGCGTTTACTTTGTACATGCTCATTCTTTTGATTTTTCTTATTCTTTTCTACAACGAAATTGTGCAATTCTCAAGAAACTTTAGCTCAAACAATTCATATATGATCCGAGTTGCATTGTAAAATCTTTCGGGTCTTAACATTGTTGAATGGCCTACTCGCCTGAATGCTGCCAAGCCAATCTAGGCCCGGAGTGTGCTATCGACTTAGCCTGGTCCTGCACCCTAAGTACGCCACTCTACCTACATCCTGGCAGGCCGAAGTAAGGCGAGTCCAGGAACGATTGGACATGAAGAAAACAAACAAATGCGCTTGATTGTATACAGAATTGTTGTCGATCTAAAATTTCTCTCGAGAGTAGTAAGCCGCAATTGAGTTATAGATAGGAAATGTATTTTACTGTTTTTCTTGACTTCAGTGTGCAGGAAAAATAAAAATGTCGTGACGATGGTGGACAATGCCGGAGCTATGAAAGCTCAGACATCCCCCAAGGGGTCTTGCCGTCAATGTTTTAAAACATTGATAGTGGGCATTACCGGAGCTACTAAGCTCCGACAACCCCAGGGGGGTAGCTGTCGTTGTGAAGAAATAAAAGGAGCTAATGAAAAGATGGTGGAAAGATACCCCAATGGGGTCTGCTGTCGACGCTCTACGCGTTGGTGGTGGTCGCAGGTGGAGCTACTAAGCTCCGACAACCCTAGGGGCCAACCGTCGACACTCTATGTGTTGATGGCAGATGCCGCCTGAGCTACTAAGCTCCGACAACCCCAGGGGGCCTCTGCTGTCGACACAACAAGACTTCGGAACTATACTCTACAAGTTCGAAGCAATCAAGTCTTCAACAAAACGTTACATCCACTTGGTACATGTTCGCAATCAAATTGTGTACATCTACCAGGGGGCCAAGTGAGACAAAGGTTGAAGACAAAAAATGAAATTCATAAATTTTGTATATTTCATTGATCTGAGGACAAGAGATTACAAAATTTGAGAGAAGAAGAAAAGATACAAGCGGAAATACAAGGAGAAAGTTCTAAATCCTATGGAAGAATGAGGCGACCTTCTGGGCAACCTCCGACACTCTGGCCTTGGCGGCATCTCCCTCTCCGTCGATGGGACCTTCAAGCACTGGGTCTAGTGGGAAGTGAGGATCCCGGCTCGTGTAGCACATCAGCATGTACTCTGCAACATTCTTCGCCTGGGATTGTCCTTCAGTTTCCAACTGGTCCACAATGACATCGTCCATCTTGTTGAGCTTGTTGCCCGTCGAGCTCAACGCCGCCAACGCCTGATCCAGCTCCGGCTCCGGATCGTCCGGACGCAAGGGACTAAAGCCCAGCGGCGTCAGCGCGTCATTGGCTTTGCCCAAGAAGTCCCATACTTGTTGGGACTCTGCAGCCCTTGAGCCTCGCACCTCTTCCAGGGACCTTTTGGTCGCCGCAAGCTCCGAACCTTCCTGGGCAAGGCGCTCGACCTCTTTGGCGTGGTGTTGAATCTTTTCAGCAACTTGCCTTTTGATTTTAGCATGCTCCTCTTCCCGTACGTGGATCTTGTTCTGGCAGTCAACAAGGTCTTTCTCCCGGCCCCACACTTTCTTTTCCTTGGCAGCAACTTCATTCTCCCTCTTCGTGAGGTCCTGTCCCCGCTGCCAGGATTTCTTCTCCTCGCTCTTGCAGCGCTCCTCCAGCTTCTTGGTGCGCTCCGTGAGGCTCTTGTCGCCTAGAGACAGCCTCTGAGTAAGCTTCTCCTCCCTCTTCACGAGGTCATCCCACAGCTCCACGAGTTTTTGCTCTTCATCTTCGAGTTTTTTCTCCCGCTCCTTAAGAGCCTCTCGGCGCTTGATGAGGCTGTCGTGGATGGTGTTGAGCTTCTCCTGGAGATTATTTGCTTCTTCATTAGCATCCACGACCTGTTCGTGGATGGCTCGGGACTGATTGTCGAGGGATCGCATCATGCTTTCTCTCTCGTCCAGCAGCTGGCCCCAGTACCCCATCCGGGCCTTCTCCCTTTTCACCCACTCCTTGTCGTCAGACAGCCTGGTTTGCGCCAGCTTGGTCTCGAATTGGAGTCGGTTGCGCCACCACCTAAGGGTTTGGCGCTCCTCCTCGAGGGCCTTGCTGTCGTGGTAGAAGGCCAGCTGAACCTGACGAAGGCTGGAGCAAGCGTTGTCGATGGATAACGATAAGGGGATTGGCTCCTGACCTGCAGGGGTCCTCTTCGCTGGCTCCAGCGGGTTCTCCATAACAAAAATTGGGTCCCACTATACAAGAGAATTCCCCTGAGCTTCTGCAGCACTAGGGCCGCCCTCCGGGGTAGCCTCGGTCGCCGTTGAGGAAGGTCCTGCAACGGAAGTTCCTACCTCCGGGGTCGACTCCGAAGGTTCCGCCGCTGAATCGACAACAACTGGTCCTTCAGCCGGAGGACCGGTAGCTTCGTCTTGGCACCCTGGCTCAAGTGCGGGTACCTCCGGAACTACCACCTCTGGGGTAGGCGTTGAAGATTCGGCCGGAGCTGAGGCCACTTCCGGCTCCGACACTTGTGCCTCCTCCACCGCCGGTTCAGGCGCCGGCGCTTTGACTTCCACCAGCTCGGGCGCTGGCACTTCCGTGACAACTGGCTCTGGTGTTGAAACTTCATCAACCACTGGCTCTGCCGTCGGGGCTTCAGTAACATCCGGCTCTAGGGCCGAAAATACAACTACCTCCGGCTCTGAGGCCGTAGCGTCCATCATCACAGCATCCAAAACTGGAGCTTCAACCTCCGGTGCTGGAGCGGCTGGTACATCTTCATTCCTGTGGTCTGGCGCTACCACGGGTGCATCGAGAGATGAGTCGAGGTTCACAGCTACGACAGCTAGCGCCGAAGCTGTTGTGACCCCAGCCACCACCTGGGGCGGCGCTAGATTGGAGCCGGAGCCTCTGCCTGCACAGCATAACCGCTGTTGCAGGAACTGGAGCTTCAGCCCCTTTTTTGGGTACCCTGTGGATGAAGGACAAAGAAAATCAAAATATGATTACAATAGAAACAATCAACTGAGGTAAAAAATCAAATTTACCTTGGAAGGCTTCCGTTCTAGCTAGCGCGGAACCTCTTCACCGGACCCTGTCGCCACTGGCATGGTAGCTCTGGAAGGCTCCCCGGAGCTTGCTCCCGCCGTCAGCGATGTCTTGGTGAGGCCCCCCTTGAATGGGAAGGACCCTCGGACCTAGAGCCCTTGGCAGGCTCTGCCGCTGGAGTCACCTGGGTGGAGCTAGTGTTCCGGGGAGACGCTGATGTTGGAGTGGTTGTCACCGTCAAAGACCTCCCCTGCCGGGGAGAAGGAGCTGTCGTGGAAGGAGCAGGTCTGACGGACCAGTTGTCAGAATGCTTCAACTTCCTCTTGCAGCTCGAGGGCTCGACCAACTCCTTGCCCTTGCCTATGACTTCAGCTCTTGGTTTTGGGGCAGGAGCAGGCCCACCTTCAGAAGCTCCGGGGATCACCAATATGGTGGTCGAACGCCTCTCAACTTCACCGAGGTCGTCAAGCACCGGCATCTTCCGCCGAAGCTCCCTGTTGAACTCTGCCTCCATGTCTAGAGGGAGGAAAGCCGCCGGCGGAGCCAAGTCGTCGCCATCAACATCGATGCCATGCTGGAAATTCTTGAGATGAAGCTCCAAAGTTGCTCCTTCCATATTGGACTTAAAACCGATCTCAACCCGGTCATTGTCCATCACGATGTTGAGGGCCCAGGCGAGCTTCTCCCTCTTCTTCAGCAGATCCCACCTGTTGACCAGGAAGTTGCAGAAGACCGCCTGGGGGGTCACTCCTCCTTCCACACATTGGTTGGTCCTGGTCAAGGCAGGGCTGAAGGCCTCCGACGGCACCAGAACTCTGCTCCAAGCTTAAGTGTCAACATTTGGAAGGCCTTCGGGCAGCTCCAGCTTCTCGTGCTCCTCTGCCGTGACAACAATTCAATCCTTCTCCCAGTCATCCCACTTGCCAATAGGGAACGACCTCAAGTACTTGTACGGGCACTTCTTGCACTTCACAAAATAGTAGAAGCCAAGGTACTCGTCACCCTTGCCGGTGGTGTGGATGGTGAAGAAGGTGCGGAAGAGCTCGACGTAGGGGGGAATACCCACCCACATCTCGTAGAAGTGGACGAAGGTTGACGCCAGAAGAATGGAGTGGGGACCAAGGTGGTACAGCTGCAGACCATAGAAGTCTAGCAGCATCAGAAAGAAAGTGGACAAAGGCGGGATCAAACCCGCCATGGCGTACCCAAGGAAGTACACCATATCTCCGGCTCGCTCTTTCTCGAAGGGAAGATTGCCGCAACGAACATCGTTGTCGAAGGAGTCACTAGACCAACCCATGTAGGTCCGGACCCTAGACAACTCCTTCTTGTTCCCAATGCGGCTCTTGGGAAGTACCAACTTCATCGCGGCACGGCGGGGCGAGAAAGGAAAAGCAAGCGAAAGTTTGGAGGATTCGAGCGCAAGTTCAAATGAAAGCGTAAGAAACCCTCAAACCTTGCGCACTTTTCCTCTTATGTAAGCCCCCGCGATACTTGGATGGAAACCGCTGAAGGACCAAGGATACACTTCAAAAATTATACCCTGCTAGTGACAAGGGGGGCTGGGGCCACCCAGACGATCAAGTCGAGGTCCTTGCCCCAGGCGAACAGTTGTCATGATGAGCGGCGGGAAGCCTAAGGGTGGCGGCCTAACAGGGCGCGTGGAACCGATATGGTTTTCGTATTGGGAACCGGCGAACTTCAATTGCGTGAGATCCGCACGCGTAGATCTCACCTGCCGCATCACAAAGATGCCACACAACTATGGTTTAACTGCGAACCACCACCTCAACGGCACATCCAAAAACCCTTGAAGACACGGCGCAGAAATCAAAAGATGGGCCCACCTCCGGCAGAATGACTTAACCCAAAAGGTCTCTCTCAGAGTTGGGCCCAGGGGGCCACTATCGGTACCCTGTGTACCAGATACCCCTTGGGACTGTAAAGAGTGCAAAGGAACTCCACCTATCAATGTTGAAGACCTCCGAAGGCCCCACGTGTCACTCGGAACCGGACCTGCCTCCCGTCTTTGGTTAGTCCCAGTGCTGCCACATGTATCATAAGACCGGAGCTACATTCCATACATGGGAAAGCTCCAGGTTGGATACTTGTGTGGCACCCCCGGACCTAACCCCCGACAGAGGGAAGCTCCGGTACCGACACGTGTACAACAGCACCGGACCTACTCGTCTAAGATGGTAAGCTCCGGAGCTGCCACGTGTCCAACCACTGGACCTTCAACTTCAACAGGCTGATTGGTGGACCTCCAACAGCTCAGACCATCAAAGAACAATTAAAGCTTCAAGACCCGATTATGTGTCATTAATGCTATCTTAATGACACATGATTGGAGGACCCTTAATACCAGTAACGCCACCATCAAGGGGCGTTACCATGCTGTTAAGGGTAATTAAGTATATTAATTGTGTATTAAGCATCAATAACCACCAGGGCCACATGTCAGGCAAGGCTAACGATGTAGCGACCAGTCCTTGTGCTATAAAAGGACTGGTCGAGCGATACAATGGAGGGAGGTCCACACACACGCTCAAGACACACACGCGCTCAAGACACTCTAGTCTCTAACACTCTAGCGCTTAGACGCTCAATACAACAACACACACCCGTGGAGTAGGGTATTACGCTCAGGCGTCCCGAACCACGTAAATCCTCATTTCAACTCATCATCTTGTTCTGAATCTCTGCGCGCTCACAATTGAACTACAAACTCCACGGGATACCAATGGTAGTACCGGGACAATTGCCAGAATCACACTCCGACACACTCTGATATTTTCAAACACGCACTCCTCTCAAAACATGCCCCCATTGGCAACTCTTGAGATCCACCACCATAATATTCAAAGAATTTGTGGGATCTACTCTTTGGCAACTCAAGAAGTCAATCTCCATACTTCTCCGCCCTCCAATCCGATGTTTTTCTTGGATTCGAATCTTCAAGGTACGTTTTTGAGCAAAACCTAATCCCTTCGAATCCTTCATTTCTAGGTTGTTCCTTCCATATACTAGGATACATAGTGCTTTATAAACACCTTGCGATCCTTTCCTTGCAATATTGCAACCTTCTATTGAGATTTGTAGAAAAATCTCATAGTTAGGATTTAACACTGGATGGTCAAGACTAGTCCGAACCAAGGACGGACAAGTCTGTTCCAGACCGAACTAGTCTGGCCAGGAATTGGACAAGTCCGACCTAACCTAGGGTTAAATCCTAACTTCGCGGGTTTGCTGCACTTCTATCGTAATATATTGTTTGTTCTCATCTCATATCCTCTTGCTATCATTCTTTCAGCATGTCTCAGCATGACGACTCTCCTCTTTCCGATACATAAAAGGAGGCAGCTCGCCTAAGGGACGCGTAGAATGCGGCTATAGCTCAGGAGCTAGCTCGCCGTGAAGCTAGAACAAAGAAGTAGCATGAAGGCGATGCAGCACAAGCACTGGAACTGAAGAATAAGCTGGTAGAAGGAAGGGAATAATCACGGTTAGTGAGAAGCAAAGTCCCAAGCGGCTGATAAAGGAAAAGGTCCCATGGTTGAGAGCAGTTCAGCTAAGAGCAAGGCAAAGGCTCCAACAAAGAAGGTCCCAGCCAAGAAGGCACCCCCAAGGAAGAAGGCCCTAGCTGGTAGGGGTTTGGTCATTCGAGACCATCTCGTGGGGTCAAGTGCTCCACCATAAGGCCCCATTGGACCCTTGGTCATGACTGAGCCTATGCATGACCCCAACCGCCAATGTGATCTTGCAAGCAATGTATTTCAAGGAAAAGGGTCAGAGAAGGCCAAAAGGTTGAGAGTGGAGGATCCCTACAAGTATCAGAAGGCCACTGCTGATCACCGCTTTTGGTACAATTTTCATTGAGATTATTATCACTTGGTCTACTTAACAAAGAAGGCACCAGTGGCAGATGCTCAGTGGGTTTATTGTGCATATATGGTGAAGAAGAACCATCAAGCATTCAACACACTGATTTAGTCTGTTGAGCACCATGGACTCAAGGAGCTGCTTGGGTCTAAAAAAAATCGGAACACAGAGGTGGTAGCTCAATTTTACACCGCATGCTACTTCTCCACCTTTGGAGATAGGAAGATTACCTGGTTGACCAACGTTGTCCAATACTCCATGTTGTATGTTGAATTTGCGAGGATCATTGTTCTTAAGGAGTTCATAAGTTATGGTTTGATCTTTCACAACCTCAAGGCTCTGGATTTGGGGGAGATGGAGTTCATGTACGAGGTTGGATTCTACAATGCCCGTGTGAGACCTATGTGAGCTAGATACACTGGCTATTAGAATAAAAGTGAAGGTTTAAATTCAAAGTTTTGAATCTTACACCACTACACCACGATACATCCCGATACACACTCAGAGTTTTCATATTGAGTTTGATTGCTCTGTTTTGCTCTGTTATAACTCGCAATGTTTCGAACTTGCTTCTGGGCTTATGTAAAGTTTGCTTAGTATTCTCTTACTAAGTTTTTGGTGTGTTTTGGTAGTTATGGCTGATATGATTTTGCTATGGTTTGCAACATGCTTATGTGAGGTGCTCATGTAAGGTGTTGTATTTTTCAGACTAATGAGAATCGAGCCAATGATCTGGGCTCGCAAAGATTGGTTGTTTGTGCACGTGTTTCTTGAGGTCAAGACATGGCTGGTGATGGGATCCATTGAACTAGTATTAGGGAGAAGATGAGGTTCAACAACCAAGTTCGGGAGGAATTGTGGTTGAGTTAATCGGGAGGTCACACAATATGTTTGGGTCAAGAACAATGCATCTGAAGGTATCGTGAACGTTGTTGGAAGGTGTTTTCACGTGTAAAAGGAGTGCATGGCCGTGGCAACATGGTTCCAAGGCGTGATGAAGAGATGTGGACGTTAAGAATTTGTCGGAAAGATCCTACCACCTGGATTATGGACTCAGGCAGTGGCTGAGTCGGTTATGCCTAAAATATGGAAAGATTTGAGTTTGTTCTGGTTAGATTTCATGTGGGTCACGAAGTTGAGTTGTTTTTGGAATGTTTAGGATGTTCCTAAGGTGGTTGGGAGTCTTAAGATTGCTTCTATCTACGTATAGAAGGGTCATCAGCAGTTATGGCAAGTTTCGGTTGAAACTGAGTAGGATTAGAGTCCTACTTAGGATCGGGTTTGCCTTAGGACTAGTTATATTAGAAAGGGAGGCCATAGCTTGTGGTGAGATGACATTAGGTTGTTCCTCTTGTGTTTTTATCAATAAAATTTGTAGTTTAGAGGAGCTTTTGTGCCTTGTTCGTCTGACTTGTTTCAAACAAGTTTTTCTCGTCGAATTCCTGCATAGCACTATGTTTTGTTAGTGTTTTATCATAACTCAAGTTTTACAGATCTATTTGACATGATTCTTTTTGGTGTCGTAGATCTGGTTTTCTCTCGGCTAGAACAGATTAACCCTTGTTCGACCTTTTGATCATAACTTGAGTTTGTCTCGACTGTTATTTCATGATTCTTGTTGTGACTTCTTCATGACTTGATTCTTCACAATCTATATTGGTTTTTGTCATGATTTATCACATTTAGATTAGTCATACACATTGTTTCTTTAACAGATCGTTTTTCTACCGAGGGGTTTTCATTGCTTCCGCTGAAAATGTTTGAATCTACCATTCACCCCCTCTGGTAGCTTATCACATGCTCTTCTATCCTACAATTTGTATCAGAGCCACGGTACTCTAATCTCTATGATTTGCATGTGTTTTTGACTAGTCAACATGGAGAAATATTCCACAAAACCTCGTGTGTTCAATAGCATTGATTTTCAGGTTTGGAAGGCATGTATGGAGGCTTTTATCCAGGGGCAAGGCTTCGCAATATGAGAAAAGGTGGTACAAGCCGTACGACGTACCGCCAAATGATCAAGTCATGGCTACAAACATGAGAGATGTCGACAAAAACAACAAGGCGCGGAACTCGATCATAAAAGGATTGACTCAAAGTGACTTCGATCGTGTAGCACACCTCCGGTTTGCGTACGATGTATGGAAAGCTCTATGTGGTTATCATGAAGGATCCAACACTATCAAGGAGGTAAGACAAGACATGTTCGAGAAAGAAAACATGCACTTCGAGATGCAACTCGGTGAATCAATTGATGACCTCTTTGCTCGCTTTAACAAAATTCTCAGCAACTTGCGTAGTGTCAACGTTAATTTTTCAGATGCTGGAAATGCTAGCATATTACTAAGTGCATTACATATGTCAATTTGGGAGATAAAAGTTACATCTATTCGTGAATCCACTATCATGAGTACACTTACATTAGATGTTCTATATTCCAAGTTAAAAACTAATGAAATTGACATAATCTCATGTAAGAATCCCAACAAGTCTCTTGCATTTGTTTCACAATGTGACACGCCTAGCTCTAGCCAACCTTCATCGGGAGGTGCACTTGCTTTGCTGTCCTCTCTAACCCCTGAACAGATTAAAGAGTTTCTAGAGGAGGAACTTGCACTCATCTCTACTCGATTCTCAACAGCATTGCAAAATGTGAGAACTAGAAGGAGGAGAAGTGTCAGTTCTCAATGATGCTTCGAATGTAGTAAGATAGGACATTATCGTAAGGATTGCCCTAACCTTTCCGGTACTACTTCCCGCGATGAATAGCAAACAAGGACAAAGCACTCCTCTACAAATGATAAGAAAAAGAAGAAGGGTTTTATTGGTCACCAATTGGTAAACAGTTTTATCTCCGCACTTCAAGAACTTGGCTCGAGTAATGTGGACATCGGAAGTGATGAAGATGAAGAGAATTTGGCAAACTTGTGCTTCATGGTGGGCAGCTCAAGATCAAGTATGGAGGAGGCAGAACACGACAGCGATGATAAAGAGGTATGTCTCACTTGCAAACAAATGTGTGATGCTATTTCCCGTGCCACTGTTATACCTAGGAAAAATGATAAAAAAACATAGGGACAAAGCTGCCAAAATTAAATCACTAGAATCTAAAATTAATTGTTTGAAATCTTTGATTCGTAGTGATGATTCTTGTTCCTCATGTGAGCTTATATATGAACAATTGTCCTCCCTAAGAAGTGCAAACACCTCCACACTTGATTAACTTGAGTTAGAAATTAAAAAGAACAAAAAGCTTGTTGCACTTAATGATAAAAACTTGAAAGATGTTTGTTGTTCTACAAGTGATTTGTATTGTTCAGCTTGTCATGATCTTGATAAGAAACTACACGATGCCTTGAATGAGATTTCTATATTGAACAATGCATTATGTTCTAATGAAGTTAAATATTGTTCTAATTGATATCTAAAAGGAAAAACTTCATGTGAAAACTGCCTAGACTTGTCTAAGAAACTTGATGACATGAATAGGACACTAGAGCGGTTTTGTAATGGGAATAAAAATTTGAACTTGTGCTGAATTCATCTAAATCCTGCAATGATAAAACTAGTTTAGGTTTTGATTCCCATGCTCATGCTAAGGCACATCCACCTAAAATTGTAAAGTCATTAGGAAGTGGTTTGCTTCAACCAGTTCCTAAACAAAAAGAAGTGGTTTTCAAATCTGCAGGAGTGTTGTCTCATTTGGTTTCTAATAATCATGTTGCTTGCTCATCTAGACATGAACACAAAGTTAAATCTCATTGTACCTATTGTGGTAGAGATGATCATGTTATATACTTTTGTTATAGACTATCTAAACAACAGAAAAAGGAAAGAATGCAAGCTAGGTCTCGTAACTCTCATGCAAAATTTGGTGCACGTGCTAAACCGAATGTTAGGAACATGGAACCTGCTATAACGAGTCGAAAACATGCAAAGTTTGCTCCCAAAACTATTGTTTTTTGTGCTACACATGCAACACCTCGTAGGTCAGTAGTTGGGCACAACAATCCTTAAACTTTGGCTCATGAACCAGCTGTTTTATCTCAGCTTTCGCGTGTTATTCCTGTTGGACATTTCGTGACTCAATACTGGATTCCTAAATATTTTTTGACTAACCCCAATATTGAGTCATCGGCGTATTGTGCTTCTATGTAGGTTACACGCTTGAGGAAGGAGAACATTTGGATTATGGATTTAGGCTGCTCACGCCACATGACTGGTAACAAAAAATGGTTATCCTCCATCTCTCTCGTGTCACGTGTAGAGAATATTATTTTTGCCGATAATTTCTCAACTCATATAATTGCTAAGCATTCTTTTAGAGTAAATAATCACTACACTTTGAAATATGTGGCACTTATCAAAAATTTGAAATACAACTTGCTTTCTATTTCATAATTACTAGATGAAAATCTAGAAGTTAACTTCACTAAAAATTGCTGCAAGGTTGTAGAATCAAATAGTGAGCTCATTTTTAACATGTCTCGGTTTGGAAGAGTTTTTAAAGATTATTTTGATATGTTATCCTCTAAGCATAGCTGTCTAGTTTCTAATGATTCGAAAGACTTATATTTTTGGCATCGTAGACTTGGTCACGTCGGCTTTGATCATCTCACGCGTGTTAGTGCTCTTGATCGCATATGTGGGCTGCCTAAGCTTAAAGGGTACAAAGAAATTGTGTGCTCTTCTTGTGGACATGCTATGATGGTTGCAGGTTCACATGCTCCTCTCACAATGACCATGACAACTGAACCAGGACAATTTTGCATCTTGACACCGTAGGTCCTTCACGTGTTTAATCTTTTGAAGGTAAATGATATGTTCTTGTGATCGTTGATGATTATTCTATATACTCTTGGGTTTACTTTATGGCATCTAAGAATGAAGCTTTTAGTCACCTTAAAACTTTATTTCTTAGATTATCACTTGATCATCCAGGGTCGTTAAAAGCAATTAGAAGTGATAATGGAACCAAATTTAAAAATCAATCATTTGATCACTGTTGTGCTGAAAATAGAATATATCATCAATTTTTCTGCACCCTATGTACCTCAACAAAATGGTTTCGTAGAGAGAATGAACAAAATCTTGGTTGAGATGGCTAGGACTATGCTTGATGAATATCAAACTCCTAGGAAATTTTGGGTTGATGCAATTGCAACCGCTTGTTATGTCTCGAATCGTGTTTTCTTGCGTGCTAGGCTAGGAAAAACACCATATGAACTTCAGTTTGGACATAGGCCTAGTGTCACACACTTTTGGGGCTTTGGCTGTAAATGCTTTGTTAAGAAACATGATAATCTTGATAAATTTGAACCTAGATATGTTGATGGCATGTTTCTTGGTTATCCATCAAATACTAGAGGCTATCGTGTGCTTTTACTTGACACTAACAAAATTGTAGATACTTGTGAGGTTTCTTTTGATGAAGCTAGCCCGAGCACTAGCTCTAGTATTGCAGGTCCGGATCCATATCCGCAAAGGGAGAGTATTTTCATCAAAAAAGATGAGGAAGTGTTGTTTCTACCCGAAAATTCAGAAGCAAATGACATTGATCACGCTGCTGATTCTGCACCACTACCAGCAGCAATAGTTACTACAGGTGGTACATATCGTCCTCAAGCCATAGGTTTTTCAATCTATGATGAACATGAAGAAGAAGGAGCTTGTGAAGTTTCTACTCCCCTCTGTATCCTCAAAAGTCATCCCCCACAACAAATCATTGGAAGCTTGCACGACTGAGTTCCATGGTCCAGCTATGATGAGTTCCAAATTTGAGATGAGTATGTTGGGAGAACTCACGTACTTTTTGGGGCTACAAATCAAGCAAACCAAAGAGGGTACTTTTGTGCATCAAACGAAGTCTACAAGAGACCTTCTTAAACGCTTCAACATGGACAAAAACAAGCCTCTTCGGACACCAATGTGAATAGCAACAGCACTTGAACATGATGAAGATGGTGAACACGTGGATCAAAAAGAATATTGAAGCATGATCAGGTCACTTTTGGACCTCGCGGCATCAAGACCGGACATACAATTCAGCTTATATCTTTGTGCACGGTTTCAAGCTTCCCCACGTGCTTCACATTGCCAAGCTGTCAAAAGAATTCTCAGGTACTTACATAGAACTCAAGAATTTGGCATTTTTCTTCCTTCTTCCTCAGGCACAATCCACGATAGAATCTGAATATGTAGCTACTGCAAGCACCTGCTCACAAATTATTTTGATTGTCCAAACACTTAAGGACTATGGGGTTGATCTAGATAGTGTTCCACTGTTTTGTGATAACACTAGTGCCATTTGCATTGCTAAAAATCCTGTGCAAAATTCTAAAACAAAGCACATTGACATTAGGTATGATTTTCTCTGTGATAATGTTGAAAAATGAAACATTGTGCTTCACTATGTAGATACTGAACAACAATTGGCTGACATTCTTACAAAACCTTTGAATTTCACTCGTTTTTGTTTAATTCATAGTTAATTAGGGGTTATGCATCCTGATGGTTTAAATTGAGGGGTTTTTTTGAAATTTTGGAAGTCTATGTATGAATTACAATTTAGAATAATATGAGCATAACTATTTCATACATATATGAATTTGTAATTTCTTTTACATGTTTAAAATTCTTACTACATTGCTCGTGTTATACATTTTGTAGTTTTTTCCATGACTAGTAATTGGAATAATTACTTACACTAAATTTGGTCATGATCAAACTTACATGCTTTTTGAATTTGTTGCATGCTCACAAGTGCTTTTAATCAAAAAGAATTAATCAAGTAATCAACTCACATGTTGAGTTTTTATGTTCAAATTAGAAATTAAGAGAGGATCAAGAAAATATACATGCATCACACTTCTTTTCAGATTGCTTATCATTGCACTTAGATATGAACTTGGAAAGAGTTGTGTATAGCTGAAATCATGTCCTTAAGCTTCTGATTTGTCAAATGACATAGGCTTACATGGTTGGTTAGAATAAGGTAGATGCAGCATATAATCTCTTGCAAATGTCATATGATCTGAATTTGTGCTTTAAAAAATATTAAAATACAAAATCAAGTTTCATGGTTTCAAGTTTTGAAATAGTTAAGTTTGTGAGATCATGACTTGCTTAAATTGAAAATTACACTTGATCTCTAGCATGGCTTACACTACTTTGTGTATTTCATTGATGTGATAGTATACATTACTTGATAGTATAACTTGGATGAGCTTTGTTTTATATGTGTATGTTATAATATGCTCATAACAATTAAAATTTCACTTTTGAATCTTGTTGAATACATTGTCAAAGGGGGAGAAATATGTCAATCATTGCACATTCACGAGTTTTACACGTTCTTCTCAGGGGGAGAATTTTTTGATATTTTGTTTTCAAAAAGGGGAGAAAATTGATTTTAAAAAACTTTCGTGTGAATAAGCCAATGTTCAGATTCTAAGTGGTATTGCCAATGCATTCATCAAGGGGGAGATTGTGAGACCTATGTGTGCTGAATACATTGGCAATTAGAATAAAAGTGAAGGTTTGCATTCCATGTTTTAAAGCTTACACAAATACACCACGATACACCCCGATACACACTCAGAGTTTATATTGAGTTTGATTGCTCTGATTTGCTATGTTTTAAGTTGCAATGCTTCGAACTTGCTTTTTGTCTTATGTAAAGTTTGCTTAGTATTCTCTTACTATGTTTTTGGTGTGTTTTGGTGGTTATTGCAGATATCACTTTGCTATAGTTTGCAACATGCTTATGTGAGGTGCTCACGTAAGGTGTTGTATTTTTGGACTAACGAGAGTCAAGTCGAGGACTTGAGCTCACAAAGATTGGTTGTTTATTCATGTGCAGGTGTTGCCTGAGGTCAAGACATGGCTGGTGACGAGATCCATTGAACTAGTCTTAGGTAGAAGATTAGGTTCAACAACCAAGTTCGGGGGGAATTGTGGTTGAGTTGATCGGGTGGTCACGCAGCATGTCAGAACAATGCATATAAAGGTATCGTGGACGTTGTTCAAAGGTGTTTGCACATGTGCAAGGAGTGCATGGACGTGGAAATATAGTTCCAAGGCATGATGAAGAGAAGTGGATGTAAATAATTTGTCAGAAAGGTCCAACCGGATGGATTATGGACTTAGGCTGCGGCTAAGTCGATTATCGCTCAAATATGGAAAGATTTGAGTTGGTTCTGGTTAGATTTCATGTGGGTCAAGAAGTTGAGTTGTTTTAGTAATATTTAGGACATTCCTAAGGTGTTTGGGAGTCTTAAGATTGCTTCTATCTGCGTATAGAAAAGTCTTGAGCGGTTATGGAAAGTTTTAGTTGAAACTAAGTAGGATTAGAGTCCTAGTTAGGATTGTATTGGCCATAGGACTGGTTACATAAGCAAAGGGGGAAAGAGCTCATGGTGAGATGACTTTAGTATGTTCCTCTTATGTTTTGATCATTAGGTTCGTAGTTTAGATAATCTTTTGTGCCTTGTTTGTCGGACTTGTTTCAGACAAGTTTTTCTCGTCGAGTTTCTGCACAGCACTATGTCGCATCAGTGTTTTTATCATAACTCAAGTTTTGTAGATCCAATTGACGTGATTCTTTTTGGTGTTGCAGATCTTGTTTTTTACTTGACTAGAACAGATTGACCCTTGTTTGATCTTTCGATCAAAACTTGAGTTTCTCTCGATGTTTTTTCGTGATTCTTTTTGTTACTTCTTCGTAACTTGATTCTTCCCAATCTATATTTGTTTTTGTCACGATTGATCACGTTTATACTAGTCACACATATTATTTTTTTAACAGATCATTTATCTGTCGAGGGGTTTATGTTGCTTCTGCAGAAAAAAGTTTGAATCTACCATTTACCCCCCCCCCCCTTTGGTAGCCTCTCACGTGCTCTACGATCCTACACCCCACAACCAAGATTCTCTGCTGCCCCTTCTTTAGTGTACTCAATCACATATTGAGGAAAACTCTAGCACCTAAGGATGGGGACACAGGCATGATCCAAGGCAACCTCAGGCACTTGATGAGATTGATTCTGTAAGATGAGAAATTCAACGTGTTTGACTACATCTACAATGACATCTTCAACATATCCCACACTCCCAACTGTTCGTGCGGGTATGCCCCTCTCATTATGTGCTTTATTAAGAAGGTTTCAGATCTGGAGTTTGTCAAGGATGTCAAGCATAGAGAACTTCATTCTCAAATTTCTTCTCCTGTGCTGAAAATTGGGGGATCTTCTAGGAGAGGTGTGTCCAATGCACCTCCTCCTCCTCCCACTCCCGTCTCTTCCTCCTCCGGCGACACTTCTAGTGCCATTCTCAAATTACTGAAGTCTTTATTAACTTCCTGCCGCAAAGTTGAAGTCAAAACTCAGAAGATGCCCAAGAAGCAAGACAAGTATTAGAGAAGGTTTTGTGAGAAGGCAGACATCGCCATGTCACCGGAGGCCTCTGAGGATGAAGACTGTAAAATCCTAGTTTTTTCCTTAATATAAAGTTCAGTTACCCGTTTGTTATCAACCATCGTGGAGATCAATTATGATTGTACACATGAACTTGATATCATCAAAAATCTTTCTTCACTCCTACTCAAATTTTATTAACATAAGGGATGGAATTCACCAATGAACCTAGGATAATTCAAGTGACCTTTCTACAATCTTTGGAATTTATTGAGTGGAAATTTGCTACGGCAAAACATTATGCAGTACTAAATATATTCAAATTAATTTGAGTATAGCACTGTACATTTAGGCCCTGTCAGAATATTCCAATCTGGGGCTATACATTTTTCCATGGCCTAATAATATTCCAAATAGCCTTCCTGCAAAGTTTCAAGAATTTTGGATTCCATTTGCTACTTCATTTGAGACTCTTAGCAAATTCAAGTCAAATTCAATTTTGAATTTGAAATTTTGAATTCGAAATCCAATTTCAGAATCTGAACCTACACCATTGATTTGGCCTCTCCACAAAAACCTAAGATTTTTGGATCAAGTTTGGTAAGAGAATTTAAGTTGCAGAGAAGGGATGGGGATAAGAACGCTGGGACCCACTAGTCAGAGAGACGTTTACCGTGAGTGGTTTGTTCTGACTCCCCGCCGTTCGACGCCCGGTGCGGCAAACAGCTCACCGTCGGCAAGCAGCTGCGTGGCACCCCAGTTGCATATTCCCCCTCCACTCTCCTCCTTATCTTCACATCTATGGCCGAAGCGAAAGGCACCAGCTCTTTCGTCGCTCCCGACTGCAAACCACCGCCGCCTCCCTGCGCGCCCAACGAGCTTGAAGTCTTGCCGAATCCCGTCGTCCTCCCAACAGCAAAGTGGTACCTAAGCCTTCCCCTTACCTTCTCAATCTTTTAGTTCCTTGTTTCATTGGCTACAAGGCGGCATTTTTGTAGTTTTACCAGCATCGCTGTCCAGCCGCCGTGAGGACGCTACTGCCTCCCCGTCACGCCGACGCCACAACCCCTCTCTCGAGCTGCTCTCAGAATCAACTAGGATCGCCAAGACACAACCTTTCTCAAGGTACAAACCGTTCTTCGTTTCATTCTGTATCATGCAAATAATACGAGTTTTGCTTTCGGCCATAGCCCATGAAATAGCTCACTTCTCGGTTTGATTCTGTTTCTACATTTAATGATTCTTCAATCCAAATAGGGATTATACTCTGTACCTCCTAGCACACCCCTCTGCCAAGAATCAGTGGACGCCATCGAGTAGAGTCTGAGATATTCAAATTTTCCCCATCGCCAATGGAAATCCGTCGGTCCGCCGTTGAAGTCAACTTTGCCGGCGATGTCACCCTTTTCTAACCTCCAAATCATCATCCTCGTGCTTCCAGGAACATTTCTAGCCTTTTCCCGAGCCTTTTGCGCCATCGCCAAAACCCTAGCTCCGTCGCCGCAGTCGTGCCGCCGCGATTGGACCTCACCATCGTGTTGTGCGGTCGATTTTATGGCTAGGCGGTCAGGGCCGAGTCGAGTGGAGGTCGACGCAGCCAACAAAGCGAGCTTGCCGGCGCAGTGCCGCCGCGGCCGAGCGGCGCGTCGCTAGGTAGACGAAAGCCTCGTGGGTCCCACAGGTCAACGACTTATTCCTTCGTGCGGGATCAGCTGCGGCTCCGGATCTGGTGCAGCTGCGTGGGTTAACCCCGTGGCCCTTGGTGCGGCCCGGCCCTGATTGTTTGATTCTAAACCAGTGGGCCCGGCTGCTTTATTCAAATTTTCCCATTAGAAAATAATTCCAGGATTCAATCAAACTTCTATAGTTCATTACTCCCAGTAGAATTGCTAAAAAGCACCAAATAAATTCTGGAAGACTCATCTCAATCTCAACTTTGCAGTGGTGCTATTTGTTGGGCATGAAACTCCCAGGATTTTTATAATTACTTCCTTTGATCTAACTGCTTGGGAAATTAATTACTATTCTTCTGTTAATTGGAAAATTCCCAATTTTGGTCAGAACAGTCTTAACAATACACTTGGTCTCCAGTAAAAATTTCAAGTTCATTAGACTTCATTTACTAGATTGATCAGTGTTCCAAATCTCTATGTAATCGAAAAATTGGGAAAATACAGAAAACATTTCAGAAATTCTCCCAAAATTGTAAAATCAATTTCTCCCTGTAGGAAGGTTAGAGAATTGTGAAACAAATTCTCCTAGAACCAGAGAGACCCCTTCTACATGGTACAACCACTGGTAGCCATGATAGACATCCGGAATTTCAACCAAAATTCAGAGAAGGTTATTCCTTACCATAATTTTTAGAGACAACAAACTTTGTTAATCATCTCCTGTTCTTTGCAAGAGTCTTCACTATAGTCCCTAGTATCTACCATAAAAGTCCCAAAGCCAAATGAGATCCTTATGTTATTTTGATCACATGATATTAGCTTGTGACCTTAAACATATTAATTATTTTCAAAGTCATTTATATGTAATATATGCATATCGTGGAGTAACTGAAGTCGAGGAGCAGCTGGAAGCCTTGGATGTCCAGCTGCCAGAGACTAACATGGACCCGAACTCGTGGGCAAGACCCGGTTTGCATTTATGTTCCTTGCAGTGTCCTTGCAGTTTTCATTCACCTTACGTCTTCAGATGGTTGTGCATTACGTTTAAGGTGTTTGACATCCACTTGCATGGCCGCAAATCCCATGGAGTCTTGGGTAGGTTTACAGCGTGACGAGTAGAAGTTGCCATGCTTATGTTCATAGGGATCCAGTATTAGTCGAGTAGTTGGAATCTACTCGTGAGATTGGATTTTATCACATGGAATGAATTGGATCAAGAAATCGTTTATAAATATGAAATAGAGACAGAGCAACAGGTAGGATGCAGCGAGACGTGATCTCACGTGCGTAGCCCTGCTTGTGTTGATTAAGGCTCGCGCCGTGTGCGGACCTACTGGACAAGCTTGAACTGTACTAGTGACATACTGAAGAAATGGGCTCCAGTAAACTGACGTAGCTTGATACTGGTTTGTCGAGGCATTCTGTAATGTTTTATAGGCGTTGGTTGAGGGCAGCAAGGTGTAAATCAGCTGGTGAGCACGTCAGAGTATGCCCCACACAGTAACCTCCTGCTCGTGACGGATCGACCGGTTCGGCATTCGAGTGTTGGGTGAAAGGTGGCCATATACGACTAGTACTGAAGTTTTATGTAGGTACTGCTGTATGTACTCGCTAGCGCTTCCGAAAGTGCGTATGTATCGTGTTGTCCGGGTGTGTCCTAATTGCAATCACCGTCCCTCACGGTAATAGAGTACCGCTTGTTCACTGTGTCGTGACGTAGTAAATACTGAAGAAGTCGGGAGAATACGATGTATTGAATTATAATGAGTTTGGAATTTTGATTGATGTCCATCATGATGACTAAACTTACTTTCATTTAACTGGTAAGCTGCTGATAATAACTTAAAAGCTAAGGATCCACATGTAGGCGAGTCCTTTACTGCTTTACCATTCCTATGCTTAGTAGTCACCCTTCATATGTCTAGTGAGACGGGTTAGTCTTGCTGAGCCTTAAGCTCACGTTTGCAGTTAACAAGTTTTTGCAGATTATACGACTGATGATGGGTTCGACGACGAAGCTGCACCCCCTCCAGGATTTACAGCCGAGCGGGAGCCCTGTACCCTGCCGTAAGTTTGGTGTTCCTAGTGCGAAGCATCCAGGACATGGATGACTTTGCTTTTGCATAGCTAGTGCCGTGAGCGTAGCTATGATGTATAGGTTACTTTCCATCCGCTTAGTATTATAAAACTTCTGCTGTTTTTATAAATAAAGTCTTGGTATTGTATTCTATTCTCGTTCTTTTCTTGTATATTGTTGAGTGTCGCATCGCGCGACACCACCCGATGAGATCCTTGGATGTCGGGATTGCGGTCCCCACGGCATGGTATCAGAGCCTCATTGGGAACAGTGTGCTTGAAAAGAGCATATTTTCAAAAACTTAGGATTATATGAGTGAGGAATTAGCTATATGCCCTTATGAGGAGTATTATTAGTATACGATTTAAAAGGTGGTAAACTAACTTATGTGTATTAATTCTGTAACGACGCTCCGACATCAGGTAAGAGGTAAGGTACACCACCGAGAGCGCATCAATCTCGGTAAGCTCAGCATACGAGGAGTGGTATGTGTTATTTCCATGGCTTGGCACAGAAAGTCAATATGGGTCTCTAAAATTATTCATGTTTCTGAGAACATATGACACGCGGTAGATCAGCGTGATGCAAAATTAGTGGGAGCCCCCGTCAGGTGGTGGATAACCCGATAGTATGCATCTCTAGAACTATTCATGTTCTATGGGAGCATGCGAAACACGTATGCCCGAGCGTGTATAAGACGGTTCGTGCGTGAGTCTTTGCTGTACAGATGTAGTACAACCATGTACCTCGAGACATGACATCGCTCGAGGGCGACTCACACCAGAGTCGTATGCATTTACTTTCATATATATTATCGTGACTGCCTGTTCTGTTTCCCCGTGCTGCCCTTGAGGTGTGAAGGTGTGAAAGGAGATTGTGTGTCTTCTACAGCACTAACTACGGTAGCGATCCGTGTAGAACACGTTTGCGATTGAACGATACTAGGGCCACCTATAAACGTATCCGGATATACCGGTTATAACTTTCTTTTGTGAGGCACGTAGTACCGTCAGTATCAAATTTGATACTTGACTGTCCCCAACAACAGAATGGATGCATTACATTTTGGAAAGTCCGACTATCTTATGCGGGTAGGCTTGGACTCCGCAAAATGAGTTTCGACTCGACAAAGGGTTAGAACCAAGATTCTTGATTTCTGGCTGAAGTTTGCTCAACTTCGCTGGACTATGATCTTGGTTAAACATAGGGGTATGCTATATGGATGGAAATATCTTAAAGACCTCTACAACTTTTCCGTTGGCCATAAAGGCAGAAAAGCTTGATAATCTGTTGAAATTTGGAGTATACTTCAACTGCTCCAGGTGACCATACCATTGTACCAGTCTCTGTATTTTTGCCATAACTCACTGTAGAAAAATCTTCTGCCTTATTGTGATACATATATGAAAATGGTAGAAGAATATCTACAGATTTGTTATTCAAAGTTTTTCCTGATTCCAATTTGAGTCAAATAAAATTTTGATCTCAAAACAGTGAACTGCAGGACTGCTGGTGAAAACCAGTCAGTTCATCTGTTATGTTTGGATAGTGATAGCTCCCAACCCAGAATAGTGACATGGTCACATATATACATTTCTGGAAATCTTAAGAAGTCCTCTATCAACTTTATATTAAACTCATGGCCTGAATCTTTGTATAAGTATGTTTAATTCCTATTGTTGCAAACTTGGTTCTGGCAGACCAGAACTAGAAACAGTTTGCACATGGTTTTGAATTTGCGCGCTATACCTGTATAACAAATTTTTCAAGGCTGAACTCTTTTACTTATGGATTGTTAACATGATTTTTATACAATGTTTATTTTTTCATTACCTCAATATATTGTTATGATGTACCTGTATAAATTGTGGAAATAACCACATATACAGGGGAGGTTCTGTCAAAATTTGCAGAAAACTTGGGTCAACTTTGAACCTGTATAGATTCTACTTCCTAGCCCACCTGGAGCTGTATGAGTACAATCTAGAAAGTTTTAAAGTGTACTACAACTTTCTTATTTAAGCCAACGTCTGGTTCTGACATTTCGTGTATGAAAATTTTGAATTTATACCGGATGGTCAGCTTGAACAGACTGTGATTACTAATCCAGCTTTAAATTTTCCTTGAACTATTGGAAGTTGGAAACCTTTTCATTGTTCAAGTATCCTTTCAACTGATGGCGGATTTGATGGTACACTTACCGAACGGATGGGTGTTTGCGACGTGTGCTCATCGAAAAGGTTTTCCGGAGTTGTTAATAGCGCTGCTTCAACGGTTGAGGTATCGCGACATACCGAGCTATTGGGGCAGGGAATTTGATGATGGAGGTGTGACAAGATGCACCATCTATGTCGATGTGGCCGCTGGTACGTCATATATTGGATGGGCTCCTTTCTCCATCCAGGTGAAAGGGAATCAGTTGGAAGACACATGGTGTTTTGCTGCGAGTGTTGCTATTACAAAATTTTGCAAGCTTCATTATCGTCATACGGTGGGCACCGCGTTCGCGCTCTTTCCAGTCGATGGTAGAGCTGGTGATGAGTGGGCAAGTCGAATGAGTGCATATTATGGCATTCACGGAGAGGTACCCAAGATAATCTTGGTGTTATATGCAGTATCCTCGTGTCAAGTGAGCTTTACACAGCATGCTAGCATTGGAGGGTTGATGGGTGATCTGAAACAAGCTTTGATTCGAGGAGATCATTTTGAGTGGGCCAATGACTCACTTAGAGCCATGATTGCTCTGCTCAATCGACGTCTAACCGTTAGGGAGAATTAGTGGCACCGAGCTGTTCAAGACATATCGAAAGCTCGCCAGGAAACGCACTGCGCAGAAAGCGCATTGGAGGCGAGTCAACTTGAGGTACAGTTGTTGAATGATCAGTTGAGTACGGTGACTCAAGATTGAGAGCAATCCAGGAAGGAGACTCAGTATTGGAAAGCCAATTGTGAGCATGCACGAAAGGAACTGGAAGACTATAAGATGTTTCTTCTACAGGCTGAAGTGCAATCATTAGTTGCCTCGACATCATAGGTGGCGGGTGAGGCAGCAACTCCTGCTCCAGCACCCGCACCTGTGGCACCAAATCCTGAGGACGAGGATGTAGAAGATCCTGAGATACGCGAGTACACCAAAGAGGGTGTATCGGAGTAGGATGGGGCAGCACTCTTGCCATCAAGGGGCCACATATAATTAGTAGTTGCTCGTGTTTATTTTGTGGCCATGTTTGTGTCATATTAAAAATAGTAGTGGGTGTGTATAATATGACAAGGTATGTATGACGTCTCATGGGGACCAAGTATAGTAGAGATGCACTTCTGTAGTGGGAGTCCGTCATTTTGGAGTTCACTACTGTAATCTTGGTCATGAGCTAATATATTTTGTACAAAGTTTGTGCTTTATCAATATATGTGGATGTTATGCACTTATTTCCTTGCCAATAGTCGCACTATTGTAATATGATATGGATGGAGGAAAAAGAAACATATTGCTCATTTTGTTACATCATATGGATGCAGCATGGTTCTTATGCGTTTGACGCCTGAGATGGGAGGCTCGAGCCGTGGTCGTGAGGACAAAACTCCGACCCGAGAGCAAGCTGCGACACCACAGCAATAAGTTCCACCACCACCACCTCCTGAACTTCCAAGGAGTCTCGCGGAGGTTCTCGCCGCAGTGCTTGGCTCGCGCGACAAGCAAACCGAGTTGCTGTGGACCTTGGTTCAACATATGTCCCATCAAGGGGGGCGACCAGATGCGGGTCCACGACAGCCCTATCTAAGTTCATACTCGGACTTCATGTCAACGCACCTGCCGGTCTTCATGGAGGCCGATGAACCGTTGGAGGCGGACAACTGGCTCCACTCCATAGAAGGAAAGTTTGGTTTACTGCTATTAACCGAACAGCAGAAGACCCTATTTGTAGGACCACAGTTACAGGGTTCTGTCGGGGTGTGGTGGGCGAATTATCTTGCTGCATGACCAGCAGACTATGTCATGAGCTGGGAGGAGTTCTGGGAGGCGTTCTGCGCCTATCATATACCTCCCGGATCATGAGTAGGAAGCTTCAAGAGTTCTTGGAGCTGAAGCAAGGAGCGAGGAGTGCTTACGATTACTCCAAGACCTTCAACCACTTGGCCCAGTATGCTCACGACCAAGTGAGTAGTGAATATAGGAAGCGTGAGTGCTTCTACCGTTGTTTGAACCCCAAGATGAAGGACAAGCTTGTCTTGTTTAATTGCAGCAACTTCAACGACATTGTCAATGCCGCAATCGTACAAGAGGACGCTACTAGGGAGCTGCCCTCAGACAAGAAGAACATGAGTGCTCCGTAGGGCAGCGGAGGTGGTGCTCCTCAGAAGTACTGAATGGTGTATCGATCACCATCCGGCCAGAGGTGGCAGCCGCCATCGCAACTGCCAATGTTTCGTGGTCACCAGTTCAACAACACCGGTTTTTGTCCGCAACAGCAGCAGGGGATGATTCCGCGTGCACCTCAACCTCCACCATGTGCACCAGGACTCCGTCCTCCCTTCTGTGTCGGTCAGACCCCGTACACGTGTTTCATGTGTGGTCGTACGGGGCACTTCATCAAGGACAGCCCACAGGGCGGGGGACAGTTATCATACCAGGGGGCAAACCAGCCCAAGAAGCTGAGGAGTCGAGGAATGGGAGTCATCATACCAGGTGTGATGCTGGTATTGTATGGACCACTAGATGGCTCGCGGAATGGGAGTCGAGGAGGGCTACCATGGGATCTGCATGGCACACGAGGGGGTCCATGGGTGGAAGAATGGAGATTCAAGCCTGTCGCTGAAACCTTAGTGGGTCCGTACATACTAGTAGTCCCTTTTGAAAGGTTATTTTGTGATCTCTTGGCCATATACCAACCGAAGTGTGAGATGGCATAATGGAGGTTCCTTAGTCACCGAAAGGTGACGAAATCACGAACATGTGGGTAAAGTGGTACAACCTCTGCAGAATCTTAAAAACTATCATGATAGTCTTTCACGCGGTTATGAGCACCTGGACAACTTCCATGATTAGAGTTGGACATCGGATTTGGGATGGTTTGGATATGGTTATGAATTGGGTTATGTTATATGAGCATGCCCGGTTATGAAGGTATGAAATTGGCATATGGATCAATATAAATTATTGGATGAGGTATGATGCTGAATGAGAATGTTGGATATAGGTTATGACAATTACTTGGGTTATGCTGGGATTAACTCACATAGACATTGTAGGATGCTTTTACATGTTTATAAAACGTACTATCATGCAATTAGCCATTCGTTATCAACCTTGTTCAAGCTACATGTCATACTTTCCCACACTTGTTGAGTACGACATGTACTCACCCTTGCTATTCGCCCACTAAAACAGCTATAGGAGACGCTTGGGAGTACCATGAGGATCATGTGGAGTACTAGGTTGCGTGCTATCGTCAATAGCCTGTGGTTTGGAGTCGCACTGCTTGGTTTATTTTTCCACTACAATAATTAGAGATTTGTAATTCGAGAACCATAGAGTTATTGTAATAAGGTACCTATTTACTTTCGAGATGTGGTTATTTTCTGAATATTAATTGGGCACATATGCGTTCACTTGGATCCTTTTCGGAACCGGGTGTCAGACGTATGGAATGTAAGGCGCGAACACAAGTGTGTCAAAGCAAAAGGGTGCAAGAGCACCAAAGGAAAAGTGCATAAGGAAATGCGTAAGGTAAATGTGTATAGTAACCGCAAATACCGAGTGAATTTGTCCCCCTCGCGGAAGGCCATGGGGGGTCCTTTTATAGGGGGGGCAAGGAGGTTCTATCTATCCTACATTCCTCATAGTGGAGCCGAATTTATGACTATGCATCCAGTCTATCTGGTTAGCAGAAGCTTCAATCTTGGCTTCTTCTTGGTCTCCAAGGCACCGTCTTGCATGTGAGTTTATCACTCTTCTGACGATGGATGGAAGGATGGCAGGCTTATCCTACAATGGGTCACATCATGGGTTCATCCCCTGCCAAAGTTACCATGCCCACCATCCGTCATAAATGCCCCCAACTACCCGACTCTCCTGAGCTCGAGCCCGGTAGGAATCGACCGCCCGACCTCTCTGTTGGGACTTGGGCAGGCTGGATACCCGACCTCGAACGATCGTGGCGCTGGTGGCAAGCCCCTCCCCGAACTGAGGGTAGCTTCAGTCCGCAACCGCGTAGTGGTCACGTACCATCTGGTCCCGTATATTTGGTTCCCCGAGTACAAAACTCCATCACGTGTTGACTACAGGAGAAAGCTCAAGGAAACTCGGGAGCAGAGGGGTGTGATATGCTATTTTCAGCCAATTATGGTGGTAATCCTCGTTTTTTGAGCTATTTTCACATGGACTACTACAGATCTGTGTTGATGATCAAGAAGAGCCTAGTGTCAGATATGCAATGGATTGACTGGGCTACACTGACAAAGAAACAAACCTCACTGTTCAATGAAGTGATGGATGCTTGTCAGTTTCTCAACATAAAAAATATCATGTCCATGCAATACCCATGAAATGAAGAGGTAATCTTACAGTTCTATGCCAAAGTTTTATACCATACTGAAAAGCTTGCTATGACCTTGATGACAAATGGAGAGAGGTACACTACCACATATGAGGACTTTGCCAGAATACTAGGCTTGCATCGGACACAACGCTATGAAGACAAAATTCATGACGAAGTGGCAACGTGAATGAAATGGGCAACTTTTATGAGCCTAACTTCCTTTCCAATCTTCCTCGCACTCATGGATTGCTACCTTTCTTTCGTGTGATGAACCACATCAAAAGTAAAACAGAGGCACCAAAGGATAGCGATGCCAACCTACTCAACAACAACAACAGCAATCTCCTTAAATGGCTTAGTGGAGAGAACAAGTTCAATATGTTTGACTATATTTATGAAGAAATCTACCTTGCTTTGGAGACTCTAGGAAGATCTTGTTGCTATGACCCATATTTTATCAAGATGATTGAATAAGTTTCTAGGAAGAAATTTGTCAAAGATGTACAGCATCGGCCACGTGTGCCTCAAATGCCTTCTAAGATTCACAGTCATATGAGCTCATCTCATCCTAGCTCATCTAGAGCTCCCCAGTAGTATGAGTTCACTTGCCAAAAGTGTACCTCTTCACCTCCTTACAGTGATGTTCAAGGTTTTTCATTCCATTCAAATCAACTCTCAGAAGGCCAAGAAGGTAGCCAAGAGGAATCAACATGACTCGACCACCATCCACGAGCAGCTTCAGCTCCCTCCTTGGGGTACTTTGGTCTCCAACGATAGCAAGGACGAGGAGCCCATTGAGTTCCTCGAGGTCTCCAACGCCAAGCTTGTTCTCTTTTCGAGTGCCCCCCTGCAGCAGTAGTTTCCTCCTCTGACAGTGAGAGCGACTACTAGGGCGAGCATCATGACAAGGATGACAACGGCGATGACGATGGCGGGGAGTAGATCTTAGGTTGAATTTTGTCCTTTTTGGTGCTTTGATGACAAAGGGGGAGAAGTTAGTTATCCTTTTGTCTTAGTGTGTTTGTGTCTTGTGAAGATTGTGAACTTGTAATGGTTTAGTTATCTTGTACGTTTAATTATCTTGTGTTTTAACTTATTTTCTTGTGATGCATTATGCTTTTATATTAATTATGTTTGATGCACTATGTTGTTATAGTATCGATTTATTATGCTTTGTCAATGGTTTGCTTGTGAACCTTGTGCAATTACAATCGAAATCATGTCCTATGTGTATCACGACTTCACCACTTGTACACATTGCATATAGACATTCCACAAGTATCAAGTGAGTATGAGTTTGTCTGTAATTCAATAATCATACACTCATACTCAATACTGAAAACATCATTTTTATCTCAAAGTTAAAAACTTTTATTGGTTGCCATCAATCACAAAAAATGGGGAGATTGAAAGTGCATCTAGGCCCCTTGTGAATTTTGGATCATTAATGATGAACAATTAAAGATCTGTGAATTTGGTTGAGTTCTCGCAGAAAGGAATTCCATGCAAAAATTCATGGAAAAAGGAGAAAAGTTGTGGAAGGACTTGTAGAATTAGGTTATTATTCTCCTTGAGTCATAGGCAACACCGTACTATGAAAAGGGACACGACGCTGGTAAATATAGGGAATCAACTGGGATATCAACCGCTTGGGATGGTTTTTAGAAGAGGCTAATTGTTTTAGGTTGGACTTGTCTGAGTCTTGGGCTCGGACATGTTCGAGATCTCTCTGGTATGAGTCGGATTTGTCCGACATGTTTCGGACATGTTTGACTCACCTCAACTTAGAAAAATCTCTAAGTTTGACTGGCACTCGGATATGTCCGAGATGGGCAAGACAAGTCCGAGACTCTTCGGTCTAAGTTAGAATTTTTTTTTTAAGTTTGTCTGGCATCTTAAATATTTAAGATGGGCTAAACATGTCCAACATCTCTGTTCCTAGTCAAACATGTCCAATGTAAGTTGGAATTGTCCAAAGTGGACTTGTCCGAGGGTGTGAAGTCGAAGAAGTCAGAGAAAAATGCCACCTTGGAGCTCGAGTATGTACAAGGTAACTCATAAATGTCTGAAGCGGCTTTTGCATGTTAATTCAAACTAGAGTACTTAGCTATAATCTTAGTGGGTCCACTGGCTCAGACATATCCGAGATATTTCCGGATTTGTCTGAAGTAGACTATCAACAATCGGAAAAAAATATGTTGGGCTATAAATAGAGGGCCAAATCCTCCCTTAGCCAAACCTAACCCTAGAAAAACTCGCCTGCACCTGTAAAACTCTCATGAGCCTTTCTAAAACATTTCTTCACCTTCTGGAGCCAAAATCATTGATCTTTAGGAAGAGTAAAGGAGTGATTGTGAGGTTTGAGTAAAAGGGCCTTTCGGGTTGATCTTTTATTTGATTCTCTGAGTTTGCATGAGATATTCTTATTTCATACTCTTTGATTCAATCCCTAGACAGTTACACATCGCTTGGTTGATTTCACTTGTGATTTCTTGTTCAAGGAAGTTTGTATTCGCTCATTTTAGATAGTGAAAAATTAAGGCGTGCCATTTGTTGTCTCTTGGTGATGGAAGGCATAGTGAAGGCCCACTCATATGTGGAGTCCTCAATAGGGACATAGGTTCCTCTGTGGAACCGAACCTCAGCAAAAGTCTAGTGTCTTGGTATCATTTATCATTTCTGCACCATATTTACTTTTCTAGTGATCATTAGTTGAATCCTTGTTATCTACTCGTTCTAGCATCTTGTATTTCTTATATTTTAATTAATATTGCAACTAGAACTGATAGGTGTCCTTATACTTTAGTAGAGTAGAGAAAAATCCTTCCTTTTGCTTGTCCTACGCAGAAAGTCGGATATATTCGACTTTCTTTCAAACTAGCCCAAAGTACATAAGATAAGTCTGACTAAGGCTCGGACATATCTGAGTCTTGGGATCAGGGTGGATTTAAATTAAGTTTTAATTTTCATATTTTCCTATTCACCCCCCCCCATAGGTGACTTTCACATATGTTGACCTCAAGCAACACTTGCACATGAGAAAACAACCAATCTTTGCGAGCACATGTCCTCCATTTGCCTCTCATTAGTCCGATAACCACGACACCTCATGTGAGCATCTCACATATGCATGTTGCAAAACTTAGAAGAATATTATCCACCATGACACATCAAAACTTAGTCCAAAAGTACGAAGCAAACCTTCCATAACTAAAAAAAAAACAAGTTTAACACCATTCTAAATGAAAACCAAGCAACTCCACAAATATTTCACCAAGTGTTGAGATCGGATAGTCCAAACTGCTGCTCCCTATTACACACTCACGAGTTCGAACTGTCTGAACAAAGTGTCTCGGGTATACTCAAAACATTACATGTAAACCCTTACTTTTAGCCTATTTGCCAATGTATTGAGTAAATACATCTCACACAATCAATATATTGCATAACTATGACTGGCACCTAGAGGGTAAACATAGTATACGTGGGTAATGTTGTGAGGATAGAGTTAACTATCTGGAGACACCCCGAGTGATTAAGAAATATTAAAGTTGTAGTCTATCGGCATTTTGCTTTGCTCATAACAGGGGCATAGTCTAAAACTCTTGGTTTTGTGATGCTTAATGGTAATTAAGATTTGAGATCTAAGTGTGTTGAATACATTGGAAAATGTGTTTCAAGCAAAAGTTTTGATCATATAAAGGATTTGTACATGTTCAGTTCAGACTCTTTGAGCTGGCTGGCTTGTCTAGAGGGTGACAGATCAGAATGTTTGATCTGACTGGGTTGAGTAGTGGCACGATAGATCGTACTCTCTGATCTCTTCAGTTTGGGTAGCACCATACATATCGAAATGTCTGATTTTAGCATTTTGGATAGACGTGCAAACTTGGCCTTTTATGTGGGGAGTATGCTTGGTGCTTATGGCTGAGTTTTTTATGTGTTTTGGTAGATTGTGGTGGTTTTGTACAACATGCTTGTTTGAGGTGCTCACATAAGATGTTGTGGTTATCGGATTAACGAGATTAGTCGATGACTTGTGCTTGCAAGGAATGGATATTTGTTCACGTGCAGGTGATGCTTGAGGTCAAGACGTGGCTGGTGATGGTGATCCTTGAACTAAACTTAGGGATCAGTTGATGTTCAACAACCAAATTCAGGAGGAATTTTGGTTGAGGCGATCCAAGAGGTCACACAACATGTTTGAGTCAAGCAGAGTGCATATGAAGGGTGTTTGATGTTTTCTGAAGGTGTATGCATGTGTTCGAGGAGTGCATGGACATGGCAACATTGTTCCAAGACGTGATGAAGAGACATGGATGTGAAGATATGGTTGTAAGGGATCCAACCGACTAGATTTCATGCTAAGAGCAAACATGAGTCGGTTTAGTGTATCTTTAGAAAGATTTGAGTTGGTTATGACATGATTTCATGTGAGGTACAAAATAGAGTTGTTTTAGGGATTTGTTGGGCGTTACTAAGATGTTTGGAAGACTAAGGATTGTTTGTATCTGTGTATGGAAGAGTCCTAAGAAGGTTTGGAATGTTTAGATAGAGTCCTAGTCTCGTGGGGAGCTCCATGTGTAACACCCCAGCCACAATGGGTCTTGCAGTCGTTACTTCTGGCACCTCTCTAGGATCATAGACTAGCCCCACAGACCAACACTAGTCTTTTCTGTGCATTTTGTCCTCACTCATGCGCTCCCGGAAAGACTTCCTGGTCGGTCACCCATCCGTAAATTGCTTCGGGCCAAGCTCGCTTAACCTCGGAGTTCATTGCAGGTGGGCTTCCAAAAAAAAGGTATACCTTGGTGGTATGAGTTATTCTATCAATCCTATTAAGCCTTGAGTCAGGATGTCACACCATGCTATTGCGATCTACTGGAAATGTGTCTATATATTAAGGAGGCCAGCACTTCATAAGAATTAGGAAGAGCAGCTGCCTCTCCTATGCTTTGATGAGTAAAATTCATGGTTTGTGCAAAGTTTCATAGTCTTGATCATCACTTGTTTTTTCCATGTTTTTCTTATAAGGTTTCCGTGCAGATTGACATTGCATCACTATTTTGATCATAAATTATGTTTTACTGATCGAATCAACAAAACAGGTTTTTTGTTCGATTGAAAACTCGATTTTTCAAAGTTTTTGAAGTTGTCACGGTCATTGGAGTCACAGTTCACACATTACATGAGATTCTTTGCAAAGTAACAGACCTTTGCTTAGTCTTTTAGTCATAACTCTAGTTCTACTCAATGCGTGTATGTACTTCTTATTCCATTGACTTTGTGGCTTGTTTTTATACATATATGATGCTTTGTTCATGGTTGTGCACTTTTAAAATAGTCATGCATACGTGTTTCTCCAACGGATTTATTTTCTGTCGAAGGGTCTAAGGCTTCTGTGCAAAAGTTTTTAATCTATCATTTACCCCCTCTGGTAACTTATCACATGCTATTCAATCTGACAATAGAGCCCCGGTGTTGTAATCTGATCATATTTGCACATGTTTTGATAAACTGTAATGGAGGAAATACCGTACAAAATCATGTGTCTTCAATGATATTGATTTCAGGTTTGAAAGGCTCGTATGAAAGCTTACATAGAAGCTCAAGGCTTTGACATATTGTAGACTGTCTCCAAGTGCTTCTTCACGCCATCAAACGATGAAGTTATGGCTGCAAATATGAAGGACGTTGACACTTCTCTCACATCGGTTCTCAAGCATTGCAAAATGTTAGAACTAGGAGGAGAAGAAGTGGTGGCTCTCAAAGATGCTTTGGATGTGGTGACACATGACTCTTTCAAGCAAATCGCCCTAACCTTTAAGGTTCTACTTCCTGTGATGAAGAGTGAACAAGGCTTATGCCCCCTCTTCCAACAAAACAAGAAAAAGAAGGATTTGTGAGCAGCAAAATGTTGCGCTATGTTCTCTCCCCAATTCAACGAGTCAACCTTACCTATGTGTACACTAGGAGGGATGAAGATGAGCCAAATGTGAATGAGCCAATGTTTGGCTCTAGGTTGTGTTGTCAATACATTCATCAAGGGGATATTGTGAGACCTAAGTGTATTGAATACATTGGCAAATGGTTTTTAAGTAAGAGTTTCATGCAAAAGTTTTAATTATACACAATATTATAAGTTCAGTGCGGACAATCCGAACTGACTAGTCTTTGTAGCTCATGATAGATCTGACTGTCCGATCCTACCTGGTTGAGTAGTGGTGCAATAGACTAGAGTGCCCAATCTATTCAGTTTGGATAGTAGCGTACGGATTGGATTGTCCGATATGAGCATTTTGGATAGACGTTCTAACTTGGCTTTTGTTTGTGGGAGAGTATGTTAGGTGCAGATGGATGAGTTTTTTACATGTTTCAACAGATTAAGGTTGTTTTGTACAACATGTTTGTGTGAGGTACTTATAGAATATGTTATGGTTATCGGACTAACGAGAGTCAATTTGATGACTTGTGCTCGTAGAGAATGGTTGTTTGTTCAAGTGCAGGTGTTGCTTGAGGTCAAGACACGGCAGGTAACGATGATCCTTGAACTAAACTTAGGGAGAAGTTGAGGTTCAACAATCAATATCATGAGGAATTTTGGTTGAGGTGATCCACGAGGTCATGCAACATGTTTGAGTCAAGAGTAGTGCATATGAAGGATGTTTGACATTTTTGGAATGTATATGCATGTGCAAGGAGTGTGAGGATATGGTAACATTGTTTCAAGACATGATAAGAGATATGAACGTGAAGATATGGTTTGTAGGGATCCAACTGGCTGCTTCCCGTGCTCAGGGTAAAGCTTAGTCGATTTAGTGTATCTTTAGAAATATTTCAGTTGGTTATGATATCATTCTGTGTGAGCCATAAAATAGAGTTGTGTCAGTGACGTGTTGGATGTTTCTAAGGTGCTTGGAAGGTTAAAGATTGTCTCTATCTGTGTATGGAAGAGTCCTAAGTAGTTTTGGAAAGTTTGGACAGAGTCCTAGTATGGTAGGGAATTCGAGGCAGTTGTGGTCCATTAGAAATGTGTCTATATAAGCAAGGAAGCCAGGGTCTTTTCAAGAAGATCGTGACAATTAGCTCTCTCCGATGCTTTGACGAATAAAATTGGTGATTGGTGCAAAGCTTTTGAGTATTGATCAGAAATTAGCTCCCTGTATAGAGCCAAACATATCTGGAACTTTCAGTAATGAGCTCTCTGTATTGAGTTGGACACATCCGAATTAGTCCCAATACGTCTGAGTAGGAAAATATCCGAAATGAGGTTCAAATATGTAAGAGTAAGTTTTAATCGGACATATCTGACTTGGTAGAACATTTTTTATGTGGTTTTTTGTGCAAATTCAAATAAAAGTATTAACGTTGTTGACTATCATATTGTTGTGGGACCCACCGATTGGGATATATCCAAAACTTAGTAGGTGGCCATGGTTAAAAATAAAGAAAGGTTATAAAGGGGAGTGTTCACTGCCTAATCTACGTGGGATGAACCATGGCACCACCACAAGCCTCCCTGAGCTCTTCTAACTTTTTGTTTCTTACCCTCTTGGTTCAAAATCCAATTTTTGGAATGTGTGAGAGTTGGAAAGTGAGTTTGAACGAAGAGGCTTCAAGGGACTGAGCTTGTGATCGTTTTTCTTTGGTTGCTTCATGATTTTCGTGTTTTCTCCCATACTCGAGAAGTTTGTATTTCCCATTGATTTGACAGTGAAGCAACCAAATTTAATATTTTGAGTTCACATGGTGAGGTTTAGGGATGAAATAGATTCGATCCTTTTTGGATACCTCAACGGGAACGTAGATTCCTATTTGCACAGTTTTGTTAATTCCATACTTGCTTGTGGTGACCTAACCCTAGAATCGTGCTTGAGCTATTATTAGGCTTTATTTACGTGCAACAGCTTGCTAGAAGTACCTTAGAACTGTTAGAAAGCATATTACTTCCATATTGTGCTTAAAGTTCATAATTTATTTTGCGTTGTAGGAAATCGTACATATTGAAAATCCTATGAGACGTGCGAGAGCAATCAGACAAGTTCGATCCAGATTTGGACATATCCAAAATACTACAATAAGGGTTAAATGTTTACTTACTTTAAACTTTATATTTGTCTATTCAAACCCCCTAGGCAACTTTCATTATTTCTCAGTTGCTTTCCCGTCGCAACCCGAGGAGTTTGGACATCAACTACCTCTACTGGCTTCCAGGGCACTAGGACCCATTTGTCATTGTGCTGAGGGACATTATTTCCCTTAAGATTAATACTTTTGCAGAACCACATTTTCCTTGTCCATTTTTGTTTTTATTAAAACACCACTTAACCTTGTGACCATAGCTGGAGCAGAACAGGCACCTTGTCTGGTGCCTACACTGTCTTTTATGGTGACCTTGAACATCAGCTTTCAAATTTTGAAAAATCTTTCTTACTGGTTGACCGTTTAGCCTTGGCATATGAATTAAATGGAATATCAGTAACATCCTTACTTCGTAAGCTCAAACTGTGCTTTGAAGATTTAGAAAGCTTGAGACTTCGATTACCATAACTCCAATGATCAGCAACTCTTGGAAAGGAGAATGAACCCAATTTGATTGAATTATCACTTGTCAGTTCAGAGGGACACTATTTGAACTTTGGAGAATATTGAATCAACTTACCGTTGAACTTTACCCACTTAGGTGGAGCCTTTTTTAGAGTAACAGGTAGCTTTTATTCACTAACATCAATCGTTACTGAGTTTAGATAAGATAAAATCTGGGGGTACATCAAGCTAAACTGACTCGCACAAATGACCGGCTGATTTAGCCAAAGTATGTGCTGCCTGATTACATTTTCTACTAACATGGATAAAATAAAACAAAATAGAGGAAGCTCAACTAACTTGTTTGCTGTCTTCATTAAAGATTCCTGTGTGAGAGTGATATCCACTACAGGAAATGCGGTCATTTGCGACGGCCAGCCGTATTTGCAATCGCCGGCGGTCGCAAATTTGAAGGCGAACTAGCAGCACATGCTACACTCCCGGCAAGAGAGCGAGAGGCACCTGACGGGGGAGGAGTATGCGCAGGTAAGTGGGGTGTAGTAAGTATTTTTTTCCGATAATTTCCTCAATGGTATTTTTAACGACTTCCAACTATGTGCAGGGCCACGTGAGCTGGTTGCAGGGTCGGACCGATGCATTTCGGGCCCTTTGTCGCTACTGGGCTAGCGATGAGTTTAAAGCTAAGTCCAAGAAGGCTCGAGAGTGCAGAAGGGGTCGAGGGGAAGAGCAGGCATGGGAAAGATAACCACTTGCGTTTAGCTAAATGCATGATAAGTGTATGTAACTTATGTTTATATATTCATAATATATTGTTCGTACTAACACGTATTGACAGGAGCGCGAGACGGGGGTGCCGCCGACCCCTGCTGAGATCTGGAAGAGAGGTCACAGGGACCCTTCTCAGCCGACGAGGTGTGGTCAGGCTGCAGCCGAGCGATTGGTAAGTTTAGAAATCATTCATATTAAATATAACTATATAGATTGTTGAACTTACACAGTTTTCTTGTTTTGCAGGCTAAGTACGGGGAGGAGGCTAGGAAGATACACGGCGAAGATTTCGGTTGAGAATGTCAACCAATCAATCCTCAAGCCGCGTATGCAAGCGGTGGTGGAAAAGCACACGGAAGGTGAGTTTACAAGTCATTTTATCATTTTAAATTCAAAGTATTCAAGATATTTCAATTTCATATCACTGACTCTATAATAGGCCCGCCATATTCGACGGAGTTGTCGACTCGAGGGTGGGGAGACCTGCGAGAGGCAGCTCCACGCAGGTGTAGGTACCCTGGGTACCATATACCCCTTGGGATTGCAAAGATCTCAAGGGAATGTCATCTACTTGATTTGAAGACCTTCGGAGGCCCACATGTCAGACATAACCGGAACCGCTTCCCCAACATGGTTAGTCCCAGGGTCGCCACGTGTACTATCAAACCGGAGCTACCGCCCACACGGGGGAAGCTCCGGGCTATGTACCATAGCGGCACCCCCAGACCTAACCCCAGACCGAGGGAAGCTCCGGAAGTGACACGTGTCAGGTAGCACCGGACCTATCTATTCCCCACAGTATGCTCCGGAGCTGCCACGTGTCCAACCGTCGGATCTTCAGCCTCTAACCTCCGGAAGACTCCACAACAGCTCCGGATCATCAAAGGGGAATCAAGGATTTCAAGACCCAATTAAGTGTCATTAATACTATATTAATGACACACGATCGAACGATCTTAATTACTAGTAACGGTGCTGTCAAAGCCCGTAACTCAGTCATTAAGGGCAATTAATCGCATCAAATATGTATCAATATTAGTAACGCCGGGGCCACATGTCGGGCCAGGATAACTTGTAACGGCCTGTCCTTATACTATAAAAGGACAGGCCAACGATACATGGAGGATCTGATCTGACCCGCTCTGATCTGAGCTACGCACTCATACACCCAATACATCAACAACACACCCTGTGGAGTAGGGTATTACGCTCAGGCGGCCCGAACCACATAAACATTCGTGTCTCCTGCGCCGTTTTACATATCACCTTCTTGAATCTCTACGCGCCACACCGAACCTCAAACTCCTCTAACACTTTAGTAGTGTCGGGAGATCTGCCGGATCAAAACCACCGACAGCAGACTTCTTCGGTGGACACGGCTGGTCGTTGCACCTCGCAGAGGGACATTGAGATGCAGTCCCTCCGACAAACTGTAGAAGAAAACTTCAGGCGACAGGAGGAGGCGGAACGCCGGAGGAGGCGGAACGCCAAAGGATCGCGATGGAGGCCATGATCCAAACCCAGGCAACAGCGTTGGCGCAGATGCGGGAAGCAATGGAGGTAACAATATAAAAACTAAAGTTCTCATTAATTTAGCGTAAATGACTTACTAATAGATAGCATTTAATGTTTGCAATGACAGGCCATGGCTTGGGCGCAAGGTTTGGGGATCCAGCTTCCGGTACTACCACCAGTCCTTCCAGGCGATCCTTCTTCTGCAAGTCAGGTAATTTTTTATGTAATCCTTATTCTCTAGCGTAAAAAGATTGAGATAGAAGAAAGAGAGAGATAGTTAGATAGAAGAAAATGATTGAGATAGAAGAAAGAGAGAGATAGAAGAAAGAGAGAGACAGAAGAATGAGTGAAAGATAGTTAGATAGAGTAGGAGAGGAATGAAGAGAGAGAGGAAGATGTAGATGGAGATAGAGGGAGGGGAAGATAGAGGGAGGGAGATGTAAATGGAGATAGAGGGGGGAAGATAGAGAGAAAAGGATAGCAATAGAGGGATAGAGTGAGAGAGAAAGATAGAGAGAGAGAGAAAGAGAGAAATGAAAAGAGAGAGAAAGAGAGGGGGATGTAGATGAAGATAGAGGGAGAGGAAGGGAGAGAGAGAGATGTTGATGCATTTATATTCTAACTCTAAGTTTCATTAATTGTAGGGATCCGCGACGGCTACACAAACGACATCGCCGTCGCTACCACCACCTGGAATGAGGCGCGACGACGACTTCGACTTCGGAGGTGGCTCCAGAGGTGGCTACAGAGGTGGCTACGGAGGTCAGACGGGCGAGTGGGCCCATGATTAGTTTGTTGATGTTGGTGCCATGTTTCGACGATGTGTTGTGATGTGTTTTGAGACTGTTGTGATGTGTTTTGATGTTTATATTGCATGTTCTGTGATTCTGGCCATCGAGCCAGGTAGTATATTCTATTTTTTTAAAAAAATAAAAAACCTTATTTGCGACGGCTTTTTATACAGTACCGTCACAAATAAGGATCCTGGCCGTCGCAATTAAGCCACTGCTATTTGCGACGGCCTGGCCGTCGCAAATAACCATTATTTGCGACGGCCAGGCCATCGCAAATAGGGGCGTGGGTCCCCGGAGATGACATGTGGACCCTACCGGCTGAACTTATTTGTGACGGTCTGGCCGTCGCAAATAGAGTTTTAATTACGACGGTCGGGCCGTCGCAAATACTATTGCGGGGCCCACCAGCACCCTGGCGATAACTTGTGACGGCCACTTTGAGTCGTCGCAATTAAGCTTATTTGCGACGGCCACTTTGATTCATCGCAATTAAGCTTATTTGCGACGGTGACCATCACAAATAAGCCTAATTGCGACGACTTATTTGCGACGGCTAGAAGCCGTCGCAAATAAGGAAAGCCGTCGCAAATTGCTTATTTGCCACGGTATTTGCCTTATTTGTGACGGCCCTGGCCGTCGCAAATCGTCAAGATTCCTGGGATCTAGGGTGAGCTTGTAACTTGTTAAACCAATATGGTAAACAGTCAGAAGCAACCATCACCTGGTTATATGAGAGTTGCACGGCGAACTGGATCGCTCGCCTAAAACCAACCGTTTGTGCCAACGTTGCTATTTTTGTCAATCCCCTGAATGACTGCAGCAAGGAAATAACCATTATGGTTCCTAATTACAAAGCCCAAGCCCATGCAGTTTACGCTATTGAAAATAGCCGCATCAAATTGACGATGATCCAGCCCTCCGGCGGTGGACTGCAATGAATTAGCCTTGCGGTCTCACACTTGTTGGGTGAAAATGATTTATAGTAGTGCAACATTACCATATCCACATATGTTTGAATTTTTTCCACACAGCACATTGAAGGTAGTTCAGCCTCCCCATTTCTCACTGCATTTCTAGCCTCCCAAATGTGCTAGAAGGCGGTAGCAAGTATCGTGGCTTCTCTTTTCGTGCAACTGAGTAAAAATTCAGAACAATAGTTTCTTGGAGATGTTAGCACCCATAGGCACTGGGCCCAGCTAAAGGAACTCTATAAATACTTGTAACATAATTCAGTTTGGGTTAACAGAGATATCAATGCTATTTGGCTAATTGCTCTGTTCATCTTCTCCTCTTCCCTCTCATGTGAATCTAATTCCTCTTCTGCTTCATTGGTTGCTAACAACTGGTATCAGACCCACCGATCAATCGGAGTCATGGAGTTGCAGTGGCCGTGCGTCCCAAAGCGCGTGGGCGTCTCCAAGTCGGGCTGGACGACGGTGGCGAGGCGCGCTCCAGCACGGTTGGGAGATCTGACCACCTCGCAGCCGGTTGCGGCCTCCTTTCCCTTCCCCGTCTTCGGCGCCTCTCCTGCGTACGAGTCGCACCTTGCAGATTCGGGCCTCGCCTGCGGCATGCCCCCGGTGAGCTCGAAGCTCAACACCAAGCAGCCCCGCACCATCGTCCCAATCATCAAGCGTACCCAATCCAAGTCCTCCTCCATTATCGCCCGCAAGGAGGTCAGCGCGGCCGACGAGTGGTCGAGCGTGGCCAAGCGTGCACCGCAGCGGGAGAAACAGAGATTCGTCGACGTGTTCCGCAACTCGGCGGCACACCCCCTCGAGCACGGCAGATCCGAGTCTTACATCATCTCCGACCTGCCTCCTCCTTCTTCAGTCCAACTTCCTGTCGCGTCTACCCTGCCCGCCACGGTCGACGTCGGCCATCCCATGGACGAGCTCGGCCCCTACGAGGAGGATGGGGCGGAGGTGTCCAGCGGCATTGAGGACAACATCTCCAACGACGACGAGCGTCGCGCGCATGACTTCCCTGGTGGTGATTTCGGTCTGGCTCGCATCCACGCCAACTCCACTTTCCCCACTGACTTCATCGCGGCCGACCTCCAGATCCATACCGACGACATCGACGCCGCACCCACCCTGCAGCCTCGCATCTCCAACATCACCTCACCCATGAGCCTCCTCGGGGTGCGCGATTTTCTCCCTGCCATCCGCACCTTCACCATCGCGGACACCCTCAACCAAGCCGCCTCCGTCGTCGTCACCACCCGCCACGGCTTCGACGCCACCCGCGGGCGTGAGCACCGTGAAGTCTACATCACGCTCGACCCCGCCTTCCACAGTGTTGGATTCCTTCACCTCTTCCATTCCTGCTACGCCGCCGATCTAACCTCCTCGAAGCCGTCGCCATCGCAGCAGGACGACGATGGGGATGCGGTCCAAGCCGCACGCGGTCGCTTGTGCGGCGAGCGAGGATTGGAGGAAACTCCACGGCCAGATCGACCACCATGGCCACCACCGCCGCTCCGCATCGACAACGACTGTCGCCTGCATCACCTCCACGCCTTCCTCTTCGCACGCGCTCGCGCTACTACGCCAACCGCCGCACCCGAATCCCCACCTCGCCGAACCCCCAAATCTTCGGCGAACTTTCCCCGATAGCAACTGCGGTGAACGAGCTAGCATCGCAAGACCTTGCGTCGCTGGGCGCGTGTCACGACCCTTGGCCCTCAACGCGCCGACGAAGAGGACGTGAGCGGTGCAGCGGTCACTGGCGATGAGCGATCGCGTGGTGGACGAGAGTGCCAACATGAGACACAAGTGATCGTAACTGACTTTCGTGTCCTTTTTCATTTCCACCCTCGGGTTTAAATGGTTTCCCTTACAACTCCATCGGGACGCAGCCTGGATACGACTCACGCAACTCGACGTGTCATCCCGCGTCACACGACACGTACACACGCACCGCCCGACACAAGGGCCCACTTACTGACATGCTCCTTACTTCTTACAGCGCAGGTGTCTCGAGGTCTCCGTCTTCTTCCACCGACGCTCCCTCTTCCTCCATCAAAGCCTTCGCCTGGTTCACCTCCTCTTCAGCTGCCTCCTTCCCTTCCTCCGCCAGGGCTGCACCTTCACCATCGACCACCGCCGTGACATCTCCCCCGCCGCCAGATGCAGCGTGTCCCCACGTTGCCACTTCCGGGTAAGATTTGAGCAAGACATTCCAATCCTCCCACGTTGCTTCCTTCGGTGATAGTTCCGGCCAGGCTACCAACACTTCAGAGATGGCACGATTTCCCTTTTTTACCAGCCTGCGCTCCAAAATCTTGAGTGGTTTGAGTTGATGCTTGCTGAGATCTATCATCTTAGGTAGGTCGGAGAACACCGGCAAATAGCAAGGGGTGAAGGGCTTCAGTTGGGATGTATGGAAGACCGAATGCACCTGAGCAGATTCTGGTAAGTTCAATCTGTATGCTGCACTCCCAATCCTTTCGAGCACCTTATATGGACCAAAATATTTGAACGATAGTTTGGGAAACTTCCGATTCACCACCGAGGATTGGGCATAGGGTTGGAGTTTTAAGAGCACCATGTCCCCTGGCATAAATTCCTTATCAGACCTCTTTTTATCCGCCTGCTGCTTCATGCGATTTTGAGCCCTTGACAGTTGTAACTTGAGCAGTTCAATAAAGCGCTCCCTTTCATCCAGTATCTCAGTAACTGATGTTTCCATCTCGCTTGATATGCCAGGTACTGCCAGAGGATTCGGGTCATACCCATAGAGCACCTTGAATGGAGAATAACCCAGAGAAGAATGAAATGATGTATTGTACCATAATTCCGCAAGAGGCAACCAGCGTTTCCAGAGATGAGGAGTGGCCTACACTGCACAACGGAGATAAGTTTCTAAACATTGGTTTACTCTTTCAGTTTGACCATCCGTTAGCGGGTGGTAAGCAGTACTGCACAGTAGATTAGTGTTTAGGGCAGCGAACAATTGCTTCCACAATGTGCTGGTAAATATTCTATCTCTATCACTCAACAGAGACTTAGGCAAGCCATGCAATTTCACCACATTGTCTAGCAACACCTGAGTCACCTGACCAGCATTGAAAGGGTGCTTCAAAGGGTAGAAATGGGCATACTTTGAAAATCTGTCCACCACCACTAGAATTGTGTTATAGCCCTCTGCTTTGGGCAGACCTTCAATGAAATCCAGAGATATATCCTGCCAAACCCCCATAGGGATAGGTAAGGGTTGTAAGAGCCCCCCTGGATGTGATCTCTCTCCTTTGGCCTGCTGGCATATACTACACTGCTTCACATACTCCTCTACATCCAATCTCATGCCTTTCCAGCAGAACCATTTCTTTAATCTTTGATAAGTGGCCTTAATTCCATTGTGGCCCCCCAACACTCTGTCATGTGCTACTGTGACCAGTTTTGTTCGAAGAGTCGCATTGTTGCCAATCCATATTAATCCACTCTTCCTAATTAGCCCTTGACTAAGAGAGTATCCATCCTCATCAGGACTATGAACAGCCAACCGTGCCATCCTATCCTGAGCTTCACTATCAGTCTCATAAGAGTTTGTAACTTCTTTTATCCATTCAGGTTGGATCTCAGATACAGTCACCATCCTCATTAATTGCCCTTTTCAAGACAAAGCTTCAGCAGCAATGTTTTCCTTTCCTTTTTTATCGACAATGCGGAAATGTAAGCCCATTAACTTAGCCATGGCCTTCTTCTGCATCTCTGATTGCAGCTGTTGGTCTTCCAAGAAGCATAAGCTCTTGTGATCAGTTTGTATTATAAACTCTACTCTCTGCAGATATGGCCTCCACTTCTCCACAGCTAACATCAAAGCCAAAAATTCCTTCTCATAAATAGGCAGCTGCTTATTCTTCTCAGCAAGCCCTTTACTCAAATAAGCAATCGGTCTTCCTTTCTGCATCAAGACTGCTCCCAATCCTTGATCACTAGCATCTGTCTCCACTGTGAAGACTTCATTGAAATCCGGAAGAGCCAAGATAGGTGTTGACATCAGCGCCCTCTTTAATTCTTGAAAAGCTTTTTGAGCTTCATAATTCCACTCGAACTGCTTCTTCTTCAATAAATTGGTGAGAGGCCGAGCAATGATACTATAATGTCTCACAAACTTCCGATAATACCCAGTGAGGCCCAAGAAAGCCCTCAGTTCTGTAAAGGAACAGGGTACTGGCCAACTGTCCATAGCACTTGTCTTCTTAGGATCAGTTTGAACACCACCTGCAGATATTATAAGCCCCAAATTTTCCAACTCTTGTTGTATAAAGTGACATTTAGACAACTTAACATAAAAGTGATGCTCCCTAAGCTTTTGCAACACTAACCTCAAATGCTCAACATGGGCCTCTAAAGTAGGACTATAGATAAGTATGTCATCAATGAACACTAATGCAAACTTTCTAAGGAATGGTGTAAGGATAGAATTCATAGCACGTTGGAATGTGGCTGGAGCATTAGTTAAACCAAAAGGCATCACCTTAAACTAGTAGTGGCCTCCATGAGTCTTGAAAGCAGTTTTGTGCTCTTCCCCCTCCTTCATGCGAATTTGATGATACCCAGCCCTGAGATCAAGGCTTGTGAAATAACTTGCTCCTGACAACTCATCCAGAATTTCATCCACCAATGGCATAGGAAATCTATTTTTAATAGTCATGTCATTGAGCTTCCGATAATCCACGCAAAAGCGCCATGTGTCATCCTTCTTTTGCACCAGCAACACAGGGGAGGCAAAAGGACTGATGCTATCTTCTATTAATCCAGCCTTAAACAGTTGAGCCAGCTGTTTTTCGATCTCATCCTTGTGTAAGGGAGAATACCGATAAGGCCTAGAGTTCACTGGAATGGATCCTGGCACCAAGGATATGACATGGTCAAACACTCTGGAGGGAGGTAGACTATCAGGGTCCTTGAAGACATCTACAAACTCCTGCAAAATCCCCTGAATTAGCTCTTCTGGAGCTTGCTTCTCTGGTTTGTGCTTCCCTGACTTCTCAGCATCCACTATCGCCATGGCCCATATATCATTGCCACATAGACTCTTATGTAACTGCACAGTAGAAATATGGGGAATATCCACCTGCACCTGATCTGCACCACCAACCGGCTTAACCAACTTGCCTTGGTCCCAAAATTGTAAATTCTTCCTTTTTCCAATCACACTCCATAGGGCTGTATTTATTCAGCCAATCAAACCCCAATATACCATCATAAGCTCCTAATGGTAACACCTTCATATCTGTCACAAATGTATGAACTGCGCACCACCACTCCACATTTTTGACCTCCATATCACATACCAACTCCTCCCCACTTGCCACCTTCACCACTATAGGAGAACAACGTTGAGCTCGCAGCCCAGCTCTATTAACAAACCCTTTGTTGATAAATGAATGGGAACTACCGGAGTCCACCAACAGTAAGAAAACCAACTTCTGCATCAGGGCCCTGAAATGCATCGAAGTGTTATCCTGAGTACCCGACAGAGCATTCAGTGAGACTTGAAAACATTCAACCAACTGTATGTCCTCCTCTTCCAGCTGCTGAAGCACCTCCGCAGAAAGCTCCTGCTCCAGGTCTTCCGCCGACAATGTGTTCAGTTGAGCTGTTGCTCTCTTGGGGCACTTAGCCATATGACCCGGCTCATAACGTTCCCCACAGGTAAAGCAAAGACCATGTAGTCTCCTATAGTCCCTTAACTGTCGCTCCTTCGACAGATCTACTCCCCCAAACACCTGTTTACTCTCCTATCTTGTTACACCTCCTTGGCGAGTATACCAGCTCAACTTCTGTCCTCTCCCTTTACTCCTCTCCTGAATATCAGTTTGCAATCTAGCCAACTGCACAGCTCGATTAACAGTCTTTGGCATCTGCTGCATCACCACGCTCTGAATCTCATGCTTCAGGCCCTTCACAAACCGAGTGACAAAGAACACCTCATCCATGTCCAGGTTATGCAATGCGGTGGAGTAACGCAACTTATCAAACGCCATGATGTACTCCTCCAAATATCCAGTCTGCCTGAGGTGCAGGAACTCGTACATGGCCTGAGAATACTCATATTCACCAAACTTGTCCTTCACTGCCGCCACAAAATGTTCCCAGGTCCTTAAGCCTTGAGTCTGCTTGAACACCTGCAACTAGCGTGCAGCACTGCCCTCCAGGTGCAGAGATGCAGATCGGACCCAGAGAGCTTGAGGGATCTGATAGATGTGGAAATAATCCATGCACTTATCCAACCGCACAGTTGGATTCTCACCGTCGAAAACAGGAAATGACAACTTCGGTAGATGGCGTCCACCTTCCAAACTCTCCTGATGCGGGATACGCCAATCTGTTAGGCTCTCCCCTTGACGCCTCCTCCGATCACCTCCTACACCAATATCACTTACCCCCTGACGAGGCCATCTGGTAGTGCCCTCCTCATCACTGCCACTGCGCAGAGAGCGCTGATGGTGCTCCGGCGACGCGTGAGACATCTGATCCGCCAAACGCTCCAACGCCAATGCCTCCAAATGCTTTCTGGTCTCCTCCACCCGGCGGAACAACGAATCACGCTCCTAACCCACTACTTCAGGAACTGCGGCCGCCAGTGTTTGTTGCTGCACCAACTCTCTCTGCACCTTCTCCATGGAATCCATCCGATGCATCATCGTCTCCAGGAGCGAGACCATCTTGTCCAACTTGTCCTCCCCAGAGCGAGAAAAGGACTCCATCACCGTCAACACCAGTTGTGTCTGCACCGAGGGTTTAGCTGGTGGCGCCGTTGCTACGATTTGATGAGATGCTCTGCACAATACACCACTCCAACTTCCCGTAACCCCGCCAAATCAAGCACCACACCGGAAAAAAAATTGAGCAGGATAGGATAGGCTCTGATTACCAACTGTCACGACCCTTGGCTTTCAACGCGCTGATGAAGAGGACGTGAGCGGTGCAGCGGTCACCGATGACGAGCGATCGCGTGGTGGACGGGAGTGCCAACGTGAGACGCAAGTAGATCGTAACTGCCTTTCGTGTCCTTTTTCATTTCCACCCTCGGTGTAGGGATCGAATGCCCAAGAGGGGGGGGGGGTGAATTGGGCTACTTCAAATTTTAAGTCAATTTAAAGCTTAAGTGAAATCTAATTCTCTAAGCAAGCCAACAGTGCAATTAAGAGAATTAAGTGCGGAATTGAGAATTGCGTAATCGTAAAGGAGTAGGGAGGAGGAATGCAAACGCTCGAAGACACGGGGACACGTCGATTTTTCCCGTGGTTCGGTGAGATCACTAGGATCCACCTACGTCCACGTTGTGGCACCCACCTAAGGGTATCGCCACTCCCAAGTCACCGAGACGAGGGAATCCACTAACTTCCTCCGTTCGCCATCCTTGGCAAGGTGGAGCTCAAGCCTTGTACAACTTCGATCCTCCGGGCTTCCACAATGGTCTCGGCAAGCTCCAGAGCGATCTCTTCACTCTCCTCTTGATACAAGGTGAGTGCAATCACCAAGAATGCACTTTCTCACGGCTCTCCCTACTCTAGAGTCTCCACTCACCCAGAGAGGACGCACACAAGCTTAACTCTAAGAGGAACTAGCCTATATCTTGAGGTGTGAAAGGGTTACAAGAGTGTGAAAATGAGTATTCTAAGTCTTGGACACTTGGGGAATGTGTAGTGGTGCTCTTGTTGTTCAGCCTACTCGAAATGACTGGTGGGAGGGGGTTAAATACTCAGCCCAACCGAATTAGCCGTTGGAAAAGTGGGCTGATTACTTTTTCTGTGTACATCGGATGATCCGATGACCCCCTTTTATGAGCATCGGTCTAATTAGATTTGCTGACGTCATTCTGTCAGAAATGACCGTTATTAGACCGATGCTTCACCTCCTTGATCATCGGAGGATCCAATGAATAGATCTTCAGTCTGGTTGAGCTGATAATTTGCTTCTGTTGTAATCGACCGATGTGCATCTGCCTTCAGCATCGGATGATCCGGTGTTCAGTCCTTCAGAACACTTCAGAAAAATTTGCTTACTGTTGTATTCCTCCGATGTTCACTTGATACACATCGGATGATCCGGTGTGTACTTCATTCTGAGGTCTTCTTCTTCTGTTGAGTCCAAATCGACCGATGCAGTCATTCTTCAGATCACCGGATGATCCGGTGTGTACAATTTGTTTCCTTCGAGTTGAGTTGGACTGATCTTTTGGATTTTGGACTTGTGACCTCTTGAACACTTGTTTGTATGGCTCTTCTGATGGATATGAAGCTTCTTGTGTTGACAATTTTGATAAGGTTGCGTCGTTGTACGAGTTCCTCATTTGTTTCCGATTAACCCCTTAGGTTAGTTCGTTGAGGGGTCTCCTTTTGCATCCAATGAGCAGTAGATGACATTTATGAGTGATTGATCGACGTTTGATTCATTGTACATGAAACCTCGCATCCACAAACTCATTAGTGGTAATTAACGGTTGTCATTAATCACCGAAGCCGTACCTCGTGGGGGCCTAGATGCTTTCAATCTCCCCCTTTTTGGTGATTGATGACAACACAACGAGTAGAGCATAAAAGTAATGGAATTTGAAACGCAAACGCAATGCTCATAAAGAAATGTAATCGGAACAACATGCAACACAAGGAGCTCGAAGGCTCAAACAGTGATCAAATATAAATCATAAGAGTGAAGTAGCATACTGAATTACAAATAGTAGCAAATGATAACAATCAAGTCTCAAATAGAAGCAAATAACAAGACTGAAAGCAAATAGATAACTAGCACTCCCCCTAAGCCCAAGACACTCCCACTAACTCTAACTCTTCTCCCCCTTTGGCATCAAGACACCAAAAAGGGAAGAGGAGTACCTAGGACTCCGGAGCTCTCGGGGCGACGGTGAAGCGGTCGACGTCGGCGGTGTCGGAGCTGCTCGAGGGGGACGTCGCCGGAGCTGGTGCTGGAGCGGGAGGAGCTGGAGGTGCTGACGTGGCTGGAGCTGGAGCTGCTGGAGGGTCCGCTGGAGCTGGAGCTGCTGGAGGGTCCGCTGGAGCTGGAGCTGCTGGGGGAGAAGGCACGACCGGGAGAGGCGAGAACTGGAACGGCACCGTCGAAGCCAGCAGTGGAGACATGCTGTAGCTCGGGATCGGCGACGCCGGTGCTGGAACTGAAGCTGGAGCCAGAGGAGGTGCTGCTGGAGGCTGACTGAGACCGGTGTGCTGTGGCGGAAGGGCTATCCCGGTCTGCTGGTAGAGGTTGGTGATCAACCCCAGGATACCCATCATCGCCTGCTGGGTCTGCTGCTGCTGGTCCAGTGTCCTCCGGTGCATCTGGTCCACCAGACTCGTGAACCGGTCCGTGTCCTCACGCCTCTGGCGGGCCATCTCTAGCTGCATCTCTGTCTGCTGCCTCTGAAGCTCTGCGAGCCGCGCAGCCTGCTCTGCCCTGGCCTGCTCGGCTGCAAGCCGGTCCTGCCGCTGCTGCTCGACCATCTGCTGGAGCAGTGTGGTGAGCTCGGACGGCTGGGACACCTGAGCCTCTGACACTGGTGGAGGCGTCGGTGGTGCAGCAGTGGAAGCTCCCGCCTCCGCGTCGTGCTGCCTCGGAGAAGGAGGCGGAGGAGGGAAGTACTCCTCAACACTGTCGCTTGTGTCACTGTCTGACCACACGTGCTCAAGTCCACCTCCCTGAGCCTCAGCCTGAGCGAGCGCCTCATCCTCCTGAGCTAACTCGGTCCAGTCCTCCTCGGAGAGGCGAGCTCTGACCTGTCGCTCGACTGGACGACCAAGACGGCGGTCTCCAGGAGCCGGCACCCGGTAGTGGCCGAACCTCGTGGCGTGCATCTCTGTCATGGGTGCGGTGACTGGCGAGTCCTCTGGCGCTAGCAGGAACAACAGACGGCTGATCCAGTGACCGTAGACCAACTGTCTCAGCATGCTGACTCCGTCTGTGATCACGTCCTCCATCTCGCAGATCAGCACATCTACGATGTCGAACTCCATCCCGTTCATGACGTAGAACAGGATGGTCTGCTGGAGGCTGGTGAACCCCTCTAAGTAGCCGGACCTCGGTAGAAGTGAACGCCTGAGAATGTGGTGAACGGTCCTGGCTGCAGGTGTGAGGAGAGCTGGCACCCTCGGCTGATCTGGCGTGAAAGGGTGGGTGAACAAGCCTCTGATCTCCTCAAACGGGGGTGACACTCCCCCTGTCAGCGGCCTCCTCGGCGGGTCTGCTCCTTCGTACACAACCTCGTGCAGGCACGTGAGGTGTGTGTCCACTCCCAGCAGCTGAGCCAGTCTCTCTCTGGATATGTCGTGCCGCTGCCCCATGAACATGAAGTGAATGGACCGACGTCCCTCAGCGACGTAGAGTGTCGCGTAGAACACGCGGACCCACTCCTCCACGTAGACACTCCTCTGGCGCGACAGCAGATCCACTAGTCCTCTGTACCTCTCAAAGAACGGCCTGATGCCGTGACCCACTGCCGCTGCAAGCTGATCCCAATCGATGTACGTGTGCTGGAACAGCTTGTGCCCCCGATGTCTGTACGTCTCGTACAAAGACGCCTGCGTCACCGTCCAGAACCGGGGGTCCACACGAGTGTCCCTGGGCTGCGGGAACCACTCCTCAGGCAGTGCAGTCCATCTGAGCTTCTTCAACTGCTTGGCCTTGTACTTGCGGTAATCTGTCAGTCTGACGTCTTCGGCGACCCTGGCAGCAGTATCCATCTCGTAGATGGCCCTCTGGGCCTCTCTGTCCTCAGCGAGGTCGGCCGCAGTGGGGCGGCGACTCGCGGTGGGGGTCTGACCTCCCCCTCGAGTCCTGACGGTGCGCCGGCGAACCAGTGGCGTCACCGCAGTCTCGTCCTCGTCCTCAGAGTCGTCCGGCGGCACTGGCTGCACCGGCGGCTGCTGCTGCGACTGCCTCTCACGTGCCTCGCGAATCCGGAGGGATCCGCGATGGCCACGCTTGCGCTCCTCGGCGGCGCGAGCGGCCAACTCTGCGCGTCGTGCTTCCTTCGACAGCTTTGGCTTCTTTGCGGCGGGCTCCTCGATAGCCTTGCCTTTGCCTTTGCGATCACGGGCCATCTTCAAGAAATTCGAGAGCAAGGGTTAGCGAAAAGATGACGGGAAACAATTGAAGGACGTCGCGCTGCACGGAACAAACCTCGTCGACGAAAAGACACGAGATCGATGAAAGGCGACGAACGGCGACGATCGATGGCTCGGGCGAGAAACCCTAGCAGGGAGAACTGCCGGCGGTGGAGGCGGCGGCGCCCTGGAGGGGCGGCGGCGGCGCCCTGGAGAGGCGGCGGCGGCAGCCGACAGAGGCGACTGCGGCGGCGCGGCCTGGGGAGGCGCGGCGGCGGTGAGGCGGCGGCGCCCTTGGGGACGGCGGCGGCGCGGCCTGGGAGGCGCGGCGGCGGCGGTCGGGAGAGAGGCGGCGGCGCCCTTGGGGACGGCGGCGGCGCGGCCTGGGAGGCGCGGCGGCGGCGCGGCCTAGGGTGGCGGCGCGAGGGGCGGTGATGGAGGCGCGGCGGCGGGAGGAGGCGAGGCGCGGCGGCGCGGGAGGTGAGGAGGCGTGGAGTGAGGAAGCGCCGGCCGTACGATTTTTAGTAGGAACCCGATGACCTAGCCGTTACGCGAACACCGGATCGACCGATGCGCATTGGGGGGGATCATCGGTCGAGTTCAACAGAGAGTTGGTCCAAAAACTCTCTTTGCACACCGGATGATCCGACGTTGCTACGTCGATCATCGGTCGAATTCTGCAGGGTAACAGAGGATTGAACATCGGATGCTCCGATGTTTCCTGTAATGAACTCATCGGTCGATTTCTTGGTTCTGACTGATCTGCTCGTTGAACTGAAGCACCAATTGATCCGATGTAGCTGCTGACCCTAGCATCGGATAATCCGATGACTAAAGAAAACCTAAAACTGCCCATATATGTCCTTGGACTTTAAACACACAAAGATAAAACGAGTCTTAGGACTTTTTGGGCACCTCCTAACCCTAATAAGGCTTTTCGATATAGTGCCACATACCGGCTAAGCCCTTAAGCAAATAGAGCACACAAAGAGAATTAGGAGGGAAAAACCACGAAAATGTAGGCCCATGCTTTGTGAGCTAGAGTATGGAAACTTCTATCTCATTAAAGCATGTTCCTTTAGAATTTTGCTCTTTCCACATCATATGAGTTGAGATATTGCATTTCAAACAAGTCTCCTTCTCATGATGTGGGTTCCCCTTTGTGACAATCTACCGTATGCAATGTCAAACAAGATAATGCGGAATATTAGATGAATGCAAGTCTATATGACAGGAATCATGCAAGGCATAAAATAAATCTATCTTGCCAAGTTTAAACCTGCCAAAGGCTTACTCAGGGAAAAACTATTTCTAGTTCGCCCCTATCCTTTGGGAGTTAGGCAAGACCTATATGACATGCAACCTTACATGAACATGGCAATTTACATGACGTTAGATGCATCTAGCACATTTAACTCACTTCTAAGCCTAGAAAAAGTTTTCTCATCAAGTGGTTTGGTGAAGATATCCGCCAATTGTTCTTCGGACCTAACACCTTGCAAAGAGATCTCTCCCTTAGCCTCATGGTCCCGCAAGAAGTGATGGCGAATATCAATGTGCTTAGTGCGGGAGTGTTGAACGGGGTTTCTAGCTATCTTAACCGCACTTTCATTGTCACAAAGGAAAGGCACACAACCAAACTTAATTCCAAAGTCCAAGAGGGTTTGCTTCATATATAGGATTTGGGCACAACATGCACCGGCCGCTATATACTCCGCCTCCGCGGTGGACAAAGCCACGGAATTTTGCTTCTTGCTCGACCAAGAAACTAGGGAACGCCCAAGTAAGTGGCAACCCCCGGAGGTACTCTTGCGGTCTACACGGCATCCGGCAAAGTCCGAATCCGAGTAACCTAAGAGATGAAAACTAGCGTTCTTGGGGTACCACAAACCTACACTTGGGGTATGCTTGAGATACCGAAGTATCCTAAAGACCGCCTTCTTGTGCGATTCTTTAGGTGCCGCTTGAAAGCGAGCACACAAGCACACACTAAACATAATATCGGGCCTATATGCGGTAAGATATAGCAATGAACCAATCATGGAACGGTAATGAGATTGATCAATAGATTTACCGTCCATGTCCGCGTCGAGATGACAATTTGTCGCCATTGGAGTGCTTCTTGAGCTACAATCTCCCATTTCAAATTTCTTCAAGAGGTCCTTAGTGTACTTCTCTTGATGGATGAAGGTCCCCTCTTGAAGTTGCTTGATTTGAAATCCTAGGAAGAAGTTGAGCTCTCCAATCATTGACATCTCGAATTCCCTAGACATCATTTTGCCAAACTCATGGCTAAGAGCTTTGTTAGTTGAGCCAAAAATAATATCATCGACATAAATTTGACAAAGAAATAAGTCTCCGTCGATGTCCTTGGTGAAGAGTGTAGTGTCCACCCTCCCAATCTTGAAACCTTGCATGACGAGGAAGTCCCTTAAGCGCTCGTACCATGCCCTTGGAGCTTGCTTGAGTCCATAGAGTGCTTTGTTTAGCCTATAGACATGGTTAGGGTTTCTTGGGTCCTCAAACCCGGGAGGTTGCTCAACAAACACAAGTTCATTAATATAGCCATTAAGAAATGCACTCTTAACATCCATTTGATAAAGCATGATATTATGATGAGAAGCAAAAGCAAGGAGTATGCGGATAGCTTCTAACCGTGCTACCGGGGCGAATGTCTCCCCAAAATCCAAACCTTCAACTTGAGCAAATCCCTTCGCCACAAGCCTAGCTTTGTTGCGGACCACCACGCCATTCTCATCTTGCTTGTTGCGGTAGACCCACTTCGTTCCAATCACATTCTTGTCCTTGGGTCGCTCCTCCAATACCCAAACTTCATTGCGGGTGAAGTTGTTGAGTTCCTCTTGCATAGCCATCACCCAATTGGAGTCTTGGAGAGCTTCCTCAATGCTTTTGGGTTCTACACACGACACAAAAGAGTAGTGCTCACAAAAAGATGCAACATGACGTGAACGAGTACTTACTCCCCGTGAAGGACTTCCAATGATTTGATCCATTGGATGTGCCTTGGAGATGCGCCCATGTCTCATCAACGGTTGTGAGTCACTTGGTGGTGGTGAAGCATCTTGCTCGTCTTGTGGTTGGACTTCATCTTGGACTTCATCTTCTTCTTGGTGTTGTGTGGCTTGTTGGTCTTGCATAGGCAATGGATCATCTTTGTCTTCTTCTTCATCCACTTGAGGCGCCATGAAGGTGTTGATGTTCGGACTTGAAGCTCCCCCTTGATCATGGCTCTCCTCAACTTCGGGCTTGATGTCTCCTATGGTCATGTTCTTCATAGCTTCTCGTAGAGGCTCATCATCTATATCATCATGACCAAAACTCTCCTCTTGGGAGCCATTAGTCTCATCAAACTCAACGTCACAACTTTCTTCAACTAACCCGGAGGTTTGGTTGAATACTCGATATGCCTTTGAGTTCGACGCATAACCAAGGAAGATACCAACATCGCACCTTCTTTCAAACTTACCAAGTCTTTTCTTGCGGTAGATGTAGCACTTGCATCCGAAGACCCGGAAGTAGGAGATGTTGGGCTTTCTCCCAATGAGGAGCTCGTAGGGAGTCTTTTGGAGAAGTCGATGAAGGTAGACTCTATTTGCGGCATGGCATGCCGTGTTGATCGCTTCCGCCCAAAACTTCTCCGACGTCCCATAATCATCAAGCATGGCTCTCGCGAGGGTGATTAGTGTCTTGTTCTTTCTCTCAACAACACCGTTTTGTTGAGGGGTGTATGTAGCCGAAAATTCGTGCTTGACTCCTTCACGGTCACACCACTCCCCAATATTGTAGTTCTTGAACTCGGTGCCGTTGTCACTCCGGACCTTGATGATGGGAAGTTGGAATTACCGTTGAGCTCGTTTTGCAAAGGTCTTGAAGACTTCCGGGGTTTCACCCTTGTCACCTAAAAACAAAGTCCAAGCATAGCGAGAGTAATCATCAACAATAACGAGACAATAGAGATTACCGCCAAGGCTTTGGTAGGTGGACGGTCCGAAGAGGTCCATGTGAAGTAGTTCGAGCGGCTTGGAGGTAGACACCATTGTCTTCATCGGATGGTGCGAAGCCACTTGCTTCCCAGCTTGACATGCGCTACATAGCTTGTTCTTTTCAAACGTTACGTCCTTTACGCCGGTCACCATCCCTAGCTTGAAGGACTTCTTGAGCTTGCTCATTCCTATGTGAGCAATCCTCCGATGCCATAGCCACCCCAAACTTGTCTTGGTGAAAAGACAAGTGGTTAGGCTTGCGCTCTTGTTGGAGAAGTCCACCAAATATAGATGACCATGCCTAAAGCCCTTGAATATTAGCTCTTTGCTAGCTACACTAGACACCACAACACCATCTTTGTCAAATGTGCACGTTAGTCCAAGATCACAAAGTTGAGCAATAGAGAGCAAATTAAAGCTAAGAGACTTAACGTAAAGCACATTCGAAATGGACAAGTCATTAGAAATTGCAATTTTACCTAAACCAATTACCTTCCCCTTTGAGTTATCACCAAAGGTGACTTGTTCATGATTGCCGGGGTCTTCTCTGGAGGTGAACATACCATCATTGTCGGTCATGTGTTGAGTGCACCCACTATCGAGTACCCAATGTTTTCCTCCGGCTTTGTAGTTCACCTACACACATGAAGTTAGTTTTTGAGTTTAGGAACCCAAGCCAACTTAGGTCCTTGTATGTGTGATACAAGTGATTTTGGGACCCAAAGTTGCTTGGGGAGCTTCCCCTTCATGCCCTTGATGTTTTTGCCAATGAACTTCGCCTTCACCTTTCCACCTACTTTGCTCAATAGATAGTGACAATCATTGAAAGTAGATGAATAGTTAGGAGGTAATTTTGGAGAAGGACGAGTGGGAAGAGGGCACTCCCTAGTGTGATGTCTGGTGACCTCACAATGTTGGCAATAGGATCCCACTTCCTTGATGAAGCTTGTCCTAAGCTCCGGTGAGGGCACCTTCCATTTGTTGGGCGTAGGGAAGGTCCCAAGTCCCCTCTTGTTGAAGCCTTTAGCTTGTTGGAAGAGGATCTCCTTGTGCTTGTCCTCTCCCTTGGAAAGTCTAGCCACACTAGTGCGGAGACTTTCGATCTCGTCCATTAGCTCTTTCTCCCTATTAGCTTTCAATGGCAAAGACTCATGCAAGTTGTTAGTGGCATGTGAACTAGCGGGTGTTTTGCCATCAAGAGTTTCTTTCTTCAAGTTATTCAATTTTAGTTCCATTGCTTCATAGGAAAGACTAAGTGTCTCATGCTCTTGAACTAACTCGTTATGCTTAGCCAATAGTGCCGAGTTAGCTAAGTCAAGCTCATGGAGCTCAAGCTTGATTTGAGCCTTCTCCTCCTCGATTTGCTTGACATGTGACTTGAGCGTTTCATGCTCATTAAGTATGGTGACATACTTGTCTTGCAAATCGAGGTTGGCACCCTCTAGCTTAGCGCGAGTTAGCTCAAGTGCCTTAACCTTAGCCTTTTCCCTTTTGATAATGGCATGATATTCATTAATCATAGATGCTAGTTCATCGGGAGAAAGTTCATCATCACTTGAGTCATCACATACCTTTGTGTTACCTTTCGCCATGAGGCACATAGGCGGTGGAGGAAGGGGTGAGTCATCCTTGTTGACGATAGCGAGGCTTGCCAAGTTTTCTTCCTCATCTTCACTATCATCACTTGTTTCTTCATCGGTGACCCACTCATTTGCTTCGCACATGAAGACCTTTTGAGGTCCTCTTCTCTTCTTTGGAAAGAGCTTGGTCTTCTTGCCTTTGTCAAGTTTCTTCTTTCCAAAGGTGCGCTTGGGCTTTGCATCTTCATCATCATCACTCTCTTCTAGCTTGCGATGCTTGCCCTTGTCCTTCCTCTTGTCCGGTCTTGGACAATCATATGATATGTGGCCTTTATCGCCACAATTGTAGCACGTCTTGTTTTCATCTCTCCTTGGCAAGAAGGCTTTCTTCTTGGGATCAAACGAGTATCCCTTCTTGGCAATCTTTGAGTTGAGACGTGAAAACTTCCTCATCATCAATGCAAGCTCATCATCATCATCATCTTCACTTGTAGCTTGTTCTTCCTCACTTGAGCTAGGCTCAACCACTTTCTTCTTCTTGGTATGTGTCTTCTTGGTTGAGGCCTTGAGAGCAATGGTCTTTAATGATGATGACTCCTCCATCATTCCAAGCACACTCATCTCATGAGCATGTATCTCTCCAATGAGCTCCGAGACCTCAATGTTGTCAAGTGACTCCTTTTGGAGCATTGAGTTGATGATGTTGTACTTGGGCTTGGGAAGTAGCATGAGGATCTTACGGTTGATGAGTCCCTTGCCAAGAGAAGCAATGTCAAGAGCATTAATTTCCTCAATGAGTACATTTAAGCGAGAAAACATTTGATTAACATTCTCATGAGGAAGCATTTTAAAATCATCATACTTGGATTTAAGCAAGTGATATTTGAGCTCTTTGACACGAGAGGAACCCTCATGGATCTCAATCAAGCAAGCCCAAATTTCACAAGCTTTCTCCTTACTAGCAATTCTAGCAAATACATCTTGACTAATGCACTCATAAATAGCATTCCTAGCCTTAGCATCCCATTTTAGTTGATCACCAATATATTCATGGTTGCCAAACCCCGCATGGGTCGCTTCCCACACTTCGGGAGAAATTGCCTCAAGGTAAGCGCGCATGCGTGCTTTCCAATAAGCAAAATTCTTGCCCTCGAAGGTAGGAACCGAACCCCCATTCTTGGCCATTTTTGCTCTCTAGCGGTGAAGCTAGAATGATCCAATGAGCAACCTTGCTCTGATACCAATTGTAGGGATCGAATGCCCAAGAGGGGGGGGGGGTGAATTGGGCTACTTCAAATTTTAAGTCAATTTAAAGCTTAAGTGAAATCTAATTCTCTAAGCAAGCCAACAGTGCAATTAAGAGAATTAAGTGCGGAATTGAGAATTGCGTAATCGTAAAGGAGTAGGGAGGAGGAATGCAAACGCTCGAAGACACGGGGACACGTCGATTTTTCCCGTGGTTCGGTGAGATCACTAGGATCCACCTACGTCCACGTTGTGGCACCCACCTAAGGGTATCGCCACTCCCAAGTCACCGAGACGAGGGAATCCACTAACTTCCTCCGTTCGCCATCCTTGGCAAGGTGGAGCTCAAGCCTTGTACAACTTCGATCCTCCGGGCTTCCACAATGGTCTCGGCAAGCTCCGGAGCGATCTCTTCACTCTCCTCTTGATACAAGGTGAGTGCAATCACCAAGAATGCACTTTCTCACGGCTCTCCCTACTCTAGAGTCTCCACTCACCCAGAGAGGACGCACACAAGCTTAACTCTAAGAGGAACTAGCCTATATCTTGAGGTGTGAAAGGGTTACAAGAGTGTGAAAATGAGTATTCTAAGTCTTGGACACTTGGGGAATGTGTAGTGGTGCTCTTGTTGTTCAGCCTACTCGAAATGACTGGTGGGAGGGGGTTAAATACTCAGCCCAACCGAATTAGCCGTTGGAAAAGTGGGCTGATTACTTTTTCTGTGTACATCGGATGATCCGATGACCCCCTTTTATGAGCATCGGTCTAATTAGATTTGCTGACGTCATTCTGTCAGAAATGACCGTTATTAGACCGATGCTTCACCTCCTTGATCATCGGAGGATCCAATGAATAGATCTTCAGTCTGGTTGAGCTGATAATTTGCTTCTGTTGTAATCGACCGATGTGCATCTGCCTTCAGCATCGGATGATCCGGTGTTCAGTCCTTCAGAACACTTCAGAAAAATTTGCTTACTGTTGTATTCCTCCGATGTTCACTTGATACACATCGGATGATCCGGTGTGTACTTCATTCTGAGGTCTTCTTCTTCTGTTGAGTCCAAATCGACCGATGCAGTCATTCTTCAGATCACCGGATGATCCGGTGTGTACAATTTGTTTCCTTCGAGTTGAGTTGGACTGATCTTTTGGATTTTGGACTTGTGACCTCTTGAACACTTGTTTGTATGGCTCTTCTGATGGATATGAAGCTTCTTGTGTTGCCAATTTTGATAAGGTTGCGTCGTTGTACGAGTTCCTCATTTGTTTCCGATTAACCCCTTAGGTTAGTTCGTTGAGGGGTCTCCTTTTGCATCCAATGAGCAGTAGATGACATTTATGAGTGATTGATCGACGTTTGATTCATTGTACATGAAACCTCGCATCCACAAACTCATTAGTGGTAATTAACGGTTGTCATTAATCACCGAAGCCGTACCTCGTGGGGGCCTAGATGCTTTCACTCGGGTTTAAATGGTTTCCCTTACAACTCCATCGGGACGCAGCGCGGATACGACTCACGCAACTCGACGCGTCATCCCGCATCACACGACACGTACACATGCACCGCCCAACACAAGGGCTCACTTACTTACATGCTCCTTACTTGCACAGTGTCTCGAGGTCTCCGTCTTCTTCCACCGACACTCCCTCTTCCTCCATCGAAGCCTTCGCCTGGTTCACCTCCTCTTCAGCTGCCTCCTTCCCTTCCTCCGCCAGGGCTGCACCTTCACCATCGACCACCGCCGTGACAGCGCGGCGGGGCTGGTCCGCGTCTCCGCCTCGATCCCGCGCACTGTGCCGCGCACCTTCGCTCTGCTCACCGTCTGCCTCGACTTTCCGCTGTCATTCGCGGAGCTGCACCTCCTGGTGCTGCTCAAGCACATGCTACAGTCCCTGTCCTCCATGGCCAGCCCGAGGGTCACCGGCGCCGTCAAGTGGGATAGCGGCGTCGTCTTCGCTAAGTTCCTTGAGCACGCCGTCGACTCGTGGCGCCTCGTCCTCCGCAGCATCCGGGCGGTGAACCTGGGGCCCGGGCGCGGGCTCGTCCTGTGTGTGGCGGCACTCTTGGGGGCGCACGTCGTGCTCACCAACCTCCCCGACCGCTTCGAGCTGCTCCGGAAGAACGTGCACCTCAATGTGGACGACCCGTACATCACCGGCTCCGCTCGGGTCACGGACCTCGTATGGGGAAAGCAGTCGCACCTGCACCTGCGTCTGCTCGACTTCGTGCTTGGATCGTACGTGATCTACAATGAGGAAGCGGAGGATGAGTTGCTGCTCTGCCTCAAGCAGCTCTCCGGACAGCACACTACCGTACTGCTAGCCGGAGAACTCCGCAACAATGCTGTGCTGGAGTGCTTCGCCAAGGCCCGCGCGCTCGGCAGGCGCCTGAGCATCGCGTTCGGGCTAATCCATACGCCACCCGGCCGCCTTCGCGTCCATCTCCGAAGGCTGCAATACGCAAGTCTGGAACGTGCGCGACCTGCCTTCCACGTTCGTCATCCCGGCGCGCAACTGCGAGGTGATCTCGCTCGATTCGGACAACTGCAGCTGGAGAGCTTGGTGACGGATGCCACCGACGACGACGTGATGCTGCTGCTCATGGCGTTGCACAACTTCGAGTTGCAGCTCTGGTTCGCACACACAGCGGAAGCATGGTGGGCCTTGGACGCGGCGGACATCGAGCTCGTGAAGCTGATGGTCATGGGCGACAGCCTTGGCCTCGACAACACGCTCGCCGTCCAGAACTGCAGCTGTGATTGGCGTGCTGTTATGCCTCACCTACGAGCTGTTGTGTGTGCTGTTCCTTCTCACCTACGAGCTCCAGCTCCTGCGCTTCGAGGGAATCTACCACATGTACACCTGCTCGAGGCGTTGGGGAAAAACCAGCAAGCCCGGGCTCGCGCGCTACCTGTTCGAGTAAATGCGGAAGAGAAACTGGAGCCTGTCACGACATCTGCTGGTGTTCTCCAACGGCGAGAAGGTGATCCACGAGCGCGACCTGGTGCAGCGCATGGCAAGCTTTGGAGCATGCAGCTGCTGTCGAAGGGCGTGCTAACCACATGCATGCTATGCGCGGACAACTTCTTCAGCGACAAGCTGCTCTTTCATCGCCAACGCCTCCAAGCGGCGTCCAACTTGCTGCTCTTAGGCTACGGCGTCGTCCGCAAGGTTGGCGCCTCACCAGGCCTTGGGTGCGCTCATCCTGGATGCGGCGGATATGGAGTTCGTCAATCAACTGGACAGACGCGTGGATGGACGCTTACTCCACGATGAGCGGGTTTCGAATCCAGCGACGTGTTCGACGACATTCAGGCGCTGCACGTTGATGACTACTTCAAGAGTGAGTTCTCGAGCCCTCCTGCTTGAGGGCAAGCAGGCTCGCAAGGAGAGGGGAATGTTAGCACCCATAGGCACTGGGTCCAGCTGAAGGAACTCTATAAATACTTGTAACATAATTCAGTTTGGGTTAACAGAGATATTAATGCTATTTGGCTAATTGATCTGTTCGTCTTCTCCTCTTCTCTCTCATCTGGATCTAATTCCTCTTCTGCTTCATTGGTTGCTAATAGGAGATCCCAACCATACCTGATTGAGCTTGAAGCCATTTCTTCTCTTTAATTTTATACAAATTTGAGACACTTACAACAACAACAACAACAACAACAACCAAGCCTTTGTCCCAAACAAGTTGGGGTCGGCTAGAAATGAAACCCAACAATTTTGAAGAAAAGTAATAGAAAATAAGATGAAAGTAAAAAAATCTACATTTTATTTATTCTAGAAATGGGTTAATAAGAAAGAAGATACGAGTAACAAATTACAAATAAATAAAATTCTGGCACATGTAATTTCCATGCAGTCCTATCATGAGCCAAATCTCTAGGTATGTCCCACTCCTTTAAATCTCGTTTCACCGCCTCCTGCCATGTCAACCTTGGTCGACCTCTACCCCTCCTAAAATTTTCTCCACTCTTTATAATCCCACTGTTAACCGGTGCTTCTGGAGGTCTCCGCTGGATATGCCCAAACCACCGTAGGCGATGTTGGACTAGCTTCTTCTCAATCGGTGCCACCCCTACCCTATCACGTATTACTTCGTTCCTAATTTTGTCTCTTCTTGTGTGAACGCACATCCACCGTAGCATGCGCATCTCCGCAACACTCATTTGTTGGACATGTTGCCTTTTAGTTGGCCAACATTCTGCTCCATACAGCATCGCGGGTCTGATCACCGTCCTATAGAATTTTCCTTTCAATTTTTGTGGAACTTTCTTATCACATAAGATTCCAGATGCTTGTCGCCACTTCATCCACCCGATCTTGATCCTGTGGCAAACATCTTCGTCAATATCACCATTGCTTTGTAACATTGATCCTAAATATCGAAATGTGTCCCTCCTAGGTACTACTTGTCCTTGTAAACTAACATTACCATCCTCGCACCCGGCATCACTAAAGTTGCATCTCATATACTCGGTCTTGGTTCTACTAAGTCTAAACCCCTTAGACTCTAAGGTCTACCTCCATAGCTTCAATTTTCTATCAACACCATCCCTAGTTTCATCTACCAACACTACATCATCAGCAAAGAGCATACACCAAGAGATACCCCCTTGTATATCCTTCAACACATCATCCATCACTAAGGAAAAGATGTAAGGACTTAAGGCTGATCCTTGGTGTAACCCTATTGTTATAGGAAAAGTGTCGGTCTCACTATCTCTTACGCGCACACTTGTCACCACATTATCGTACATATCCTTGATAAGGTTAATGTACTTTGTTGGGACTTTGTGTTTCCCTAGTGCCCACCACATGACCGGTCTTGGTACCTTATCGTATGCCTTCTCCAAGTCAATGAGCACTAAATGTAGATCCTTCTTTTGCTCCCTATGTCCACACGTACGGAGAGGAACACCGTGCGCCGGTGTGCTAGCACCGCGCGCGGCAAGGGTCTCGGCGTGAGGCCTTCGAGGGGTGGGATGATTAGCCCCTAACCCTACCCCTCATATTTATAGGCGTACTAATGGGCTTTTAGGTCGCAGGCCCATTAGTACCCTAATTGCTTATGGATCAAATATCCAATAGGCCTCTACCCGAATTGTTATGATTGCTTCTTGGGCACATTACCAACAGATACACACTTTGTCCCCCCACCAATTCTCCATGGATGCCTTACTGCAACAAGTCCTTGCCAAACATTAAGCTCCTCCCTGTCAATGAACATGATTTAGTTGTGCTAGTGTCTAAAAAGGAGCCTCCCTGAAAGTACCTCCCTTCAGCACCCTAGCACATAAAGAGTCTATTTCTGTTATTAATCTCCAACATTAACGGGCTAGCATTGATGGTTGAAGAGTTTCATATCTCTGAAGCCCATTCCACCAATAAACTTAGGAGTTGTATTAGCCAGTCCCAGGATTTCCAGTGTATTTTCATCTTGCCTCCTTTGGAAACCCACCAATAATTAGAAATAATGGCTCTCATACGGTCACATATAATCCCGACAAGTTGGAAGCAACTCATTATGTAAGTGGGGAGGGCTTAAACTACATATTTAAACATTGGTTACTTGCTAGCCCTTGACATCGGCCTATCATTTCCATTCATGCACCCTTTGCCATATACTATCAAAAAAATCAAAGGCAGGGGTACTTGATTGACCCACATAAATTGGCACGTCGAGATAATTAGATTGAGTGGCAGCATTAAATACCTACAGGTAGTTCATAACCTGTTGTTTGACAAGACACTTCTACAATAAGCCTCATCTCAGACAGCTCCAAACGTATTATCATATGCGGTTTTCAAAAACGCATGAAACGAAGAATATGTGATAATCTGCAATTTCACAGGCGAAAACTAAAACCGCCTGTGAAATGGATTTATCGCAGACGGTTCTTTACCTATGACCTGCCGCCTGTGAAGACACTTTAACCGCCTATGGTAATGGATTTATCACAATCAGTTCGTTACCTATGACTATCCACGTGTGAAGACTCTTTATCATAGCTGGTTTGTACCGTAACAGTAACCGCTTGTTATAATGGTGTTATCACATGTGGTTCTTTACCTATGACTAGCTGCCTGTGATAATATAATTTTACAGGCAAGTCTAGTAGTAGGTAAAGAACCACCTATGATAAAGTATACCCTATGCAGTACTATCTGCTATTATTTTTAATTTCCAAGTCAATTTTACTAAATCAATATTATCAAAGAAGTCATCTCATAGTTTACACTAAAACCATAATCACAGAAGTCATCTCACAGAAGTCAATTTCACAAAAACAATATACATATGTACAAGTTACACTTTCAATTGATATACAAGTCATCCCATAGTTTACACCAAAATGCTGCTACACCAAAAGTCATCTCATAGTTTACAAGTTTCACTAAAAATTGTTTCTATTTTCATACTCGCAAAGTTCTGGCACATCAGCTATTACACTTTCATGATCGAAGAACAGCCCCCTTCGGTGGAAAATTTCGCGATGCATGAAGTGACACAGTTCACTCGCAATCTTGTCGGCTCCTCCACCAAGAATACTTCTAGAAACCGGCCATTCTTGGTTCACATTCTTTGTGTGTTGTAATGAAACACATAACAATGTTTAGAATGTGTTAGTTTGAACTACCTAAAAGTATAGATCAAAGTGAGTATACCGGAATTTATTTGGAATTTTTGGAGCAGTTCTACTATGAGCAATCGAATTTTGAAGATGGAATTAAAATCTGGAAATAATGTTTCTGGTAATACTGAATAGTAGTGGTAAAATTTGAATATGGGAATTTTATACAGATGAAATGACTATGAACATTTTACAGGATGTCTAGAACACCTAACTTGAGGTTCTGGTAAAATTTGGTGAATTTCCAGTCAAGGAATCTGCTGTGAAATTCCATGAGTGTTTGAGGTAAATGAATTATATAGATACGTATATAGGCTTTCATGGCGAACCACTTGCACTACTGGAAACTAGACTTCAATACCTTTCTAACAAAATAATATAAGTATTATGCTACTTACAATGAAAATGAAACTCAAAAGTATGAAAATACACTTTTGACATTAAGGATAACTTACATCCTCATGATTCACTCTATATTCGCAGGCGGTCCGAAGATATCTTGCATACATAATACCTGCATAAGACGCTCGTGGGAGGCTGCTTGGGACAAGGATAATATGTTGATATGTGCAATGCATCCTTATTAGGAGGTCTTTGACTGCCAAGTTTTTTCGCATAAAACCGCCAAACGCTATAATACATGAAATGCCATATAAATCTTGTCAACACATTCTAAATGTGTGTAAATTAAAAGTATCGAATAACCGTATGTTTTCAAAATGGAAATGAAATCTTTGTAACAATTTGGTTAGTAATCGGTTGAGTCCAAGACCGTTGTTAAACCATGCGTTGTCTTGATGAAGATCATCATTATGTAGTGTTCACCGCACACATACAAACAAACATGTTAAGTTAACAATTAGGAATAATTGTTTTTTCAATGTCATGTGTCGAACTTGTACAGAGCCTTTACGAGGTCCTTGCCATCTCTGACAAAGTTAAACATGACATGTCCTATGTAAGATGCAACCCTTGTCTTTTTATCCTTCTTTTGTTTTGTGATTGATTTTTCAAAAAAAATTTTGAGGTGCTTGTACTCTTCTTAGTTCCGTTCCACTTTAAAGTCGAATGTCGACTTTGCAATCATTGTAGGGTCAAGGATACTTGTCTTGGTGTTCAGCTTTTCATTATCCATATATTGCATCCTATTGAAGAAGTCTGGAATTATTATAATCTGATGACATGTATATGCGTGTAGTAATAAAAGTAAATACGAAATATTAGAGGCACTTACAAGCGCCAGATGAGTAGAAGGTTCATTTCGAGCATGCCTCGATGGAAAAGGCTATGTAGATCTTCAAAGAGAAGGGCTCGTTTATCTGCTCCAATGCTCCAGATCGCTTCTTTTGGCACACGAAATGTGACATAAAAAAGATCATATTTTGTGCTGGTAATGATGTACCACTTGTGCATTCTTTTTAGCGAGAAAGCTTGTTTGTTAAGTTGTAGCGATGTCATAAATAACTTCACATTCTTATATTTAGAAGGAACATCTTTAATTGTGTATATTAGAACTCCTGGTTTAACTAAAGTCGTCTGTCGATTATATATGGCACCGTCTTCTTCCCACTCATCAACATCTTCTAATGCAAACTCATGTGAAGAACGAGAAGCATTCGAATTTTCAATATTTTCCTTTAGATTTTCCAAATATTTTGACACTTCTTAAGAGGGTTTCTTATTTTTGTATGAGCTAACATTCATAGGTACTGATGACCGAGGAGTAGTCATCGGAAGTTGGACACTGGCTTATTGTTGAACCTGTTGTTCAACTGATTGCTCTTTACTTTAAGCAGCTTGCTCTAGTACTTCTTCAAGTTGTTGCTCAACTGGTTGCTCTTTACTACCAGCAGCTTGCTCTGCTACTACTTCAAGCTGTTGTTCAATTGGTTGTGTCGGTGGTTTGGATCCGGCAGATCTCCCGACACTACTAATGTGTTAGAGGAGTTTGATGTTCGGTGTGGGCACACGGAGATTCAAGAAGGTGAATTGTGAATAGCACAGGAGACACGGAGATTTACGTGGTTCGGGCTGCCTAAGCGTAATACCCTACTCTACGGGTGTGTTGGTGTTGTATTAGCTATATGAGCTTGTATCGAGCGTCTATGGAACGTGTCTAGTGTCCTCAGAGTCTATCGTCGGCCTGTCCTTTTATAGTACAAGGGCACGCCGTTACAAGTTAGCCTGTCCCGACATGTGGCACCGGCGGTTACTAATATTGATACTCATTCAACACTTTTAATTGCCCTTAATGACCAGGTAATGGGCTTTGATAGCACCGTTACTGGTAATTAAGGTCTTCCGATCGTAGGTCATTAATATAGTATTAATGACACTTAATCGAGTCATGAATCCCTTGATTCCCCTTTGAAGATTCGGAGCCGTTGTGGATTCTTCCGGACGTTAAAGGCTGAAGATCCGATGGTTGGACACGTGGTAGCTCCGGAGCATACTGTGGGAAACAGGTAGCTCCGGAGCTACCTGACACGTGTTAGTTCTGAAGCTTCCCTCGGTCTGGGGTTAGGTCCGTGGGTGCCATTTTGGTACATAGCCCGGAGCTTCCCCCTTGTTGGCGGTAGCTCCGGTTTGACAGTACACGTGGTGACCCTAGGATTAACCATGTTGGAGAAGCGGGTCCGGTTATGTCTAACATGTGGGCCTCCGAAGGTCTTAAAATCAAATAGATGACTTTCCCTTGAGGTCTTTGTAATCTCAATGGGTGTACGGTTCCCAGGGTACCGACAGTGGCCCCCTGGGCCCACCTCTGGGGAAGACCCTTTGGATGAAGTCATTCCGCCGGAGGTGGGTCCATCCTCGCGACTTTTGAACTGAGTCTTCAAAGGTCTTCAGATGTGCCGTTGGCGATGGTTTGGAGTTAAATCCTCGCCGTGTGGCGTATCCCGCGTGCGGCAGATGAGATCTTTGGCGTGTGGATCTCACGCAATTAAAGGTCGCCGGTTCCCGATACGAAAATCGTATCGGTTCCCCGCGCCTTGTGAGGTCGCCGCCTTCGGGCTTCCCGCCTCATGATGACAACTGTTCGCCTTGGTAAGAACCTCGACTTGATCGTCGGGGTTGTCTCGGGCCCCCTTGTCATCGGCTAGGTGGAATTTTTGAGCGGTATCTTCGACTTCCTTGTGGTTTCCGTCCAAGCGTTGCAAGGGCCTACTTAAGAAGGAAAGCGCGCACCGTCTGGAGTTCTTTACGCCTCTCATCTATTCTTGCACTCAAACTCCCAACTTGTGCTTCGCTTTTCCTCTCTTGCCTTGCTGTGCTGCGATGGTGTTGGGTCTCCGCGAGAGCCGTTTGAAGACGGACGGCGACCTGAAGAAGGTCCGGACCCTCATGGGATGGTGCTCGGACTTCTTCAACCGTTCGGTCCGCGCCGGGGGAGAGCTCCCGTTTGAGAAGGAGCATGCCGGCGAAATGGTGTACTTCTCCTCGTACGCCATGGTGGGGTTGATCCCACCTTTTTCCTCCTTTTTCTTGATGCTGCTAGACTTTTATAGTTTGCAGTTATACCACCTTGGCCCTCACTCCATTCTCCTTGTGTCTATGTTCGTCCACTTCTGTGAGATGTAAGTGGGCATCCCCTCCTGCATTGAACTCTTCCGAACCTTCTTCACCGTCCATACCACCGGTAGGAGCAATGAGTACCTTGGCTTCTACTACTTCGTGAAGCGCAAGAAGTGCCCATTCAAGTACCTCCGGTCGTTTCCCTCTGGGAAGTGGGATGACTGGAAGAAGGACTAGATAGTCATCCGGGTGGAGGAGCACGAGAGGCTAGAGCTGCCCGAAGGCCTCCCCAACATTGACACGACAATCTGGAGTGAAGCTCCGGTGTTGGCGGATGCCTTCAACCCCGTTCTGACCAGGATGCGCCAGTGCGTGGAGGGAGGATTAACTCCTCAGGCGGTGTTTTGTAACTTCCTGGTCAACAGGTGGGCACCGTTGAAGAGAAGAGAAAAGCTCGCTTGGGCCCTCAACAGCGTCATGGATGACGACCGGGTCGAGACCGGGCTGAAGTCCAACATGGTGGGGACAACCTTGGAGTTCCACCTCAAGAAGTTCCAGCACGGCATCGACGTCGAGGGTGACGACTTGACTCCACCATCAGCTTTTCTTCCTCTGAACGTGGAAGTAGAGTTCAGTAGGGAGCTCCGGCGGAAGATGCCCGTGCTTGATGACCTTGGTGTCGTCGAGAGAAGATCAACCACCAGGGTGGCGATCCCTAGAGTGTCCGAAGGTGGCTCCGACCCTGCCCCGAAGCCAAGGGCCGAGGTCGTCGGCAAGGGCAAGGAGTCGGCGGACGAACCCTTGAGCCAGAAGAGGAAGCTGCAACATGCCGACGGAAGGTCCGTCAGGCCTGCCACCTCTGCATCGGCTCCGTCTCCCCGGAGGCGGAGGTCTTCTGCAACCGTGGCTACTGTACCCGCAGTGGGGTTCTCTCGGGGTGCTAGCTCCGGGCATGCGACTCCGGCACCAGGGCCGGTTGAGGCCTCTAGGTCCGGAGGTTCTTCCCGATCGAGGGGGGCTTCGACTAGGGAAATGCCCGTGGCTGCGACGAGTTCCGGGGGGCCCTCTGGAGCTTCCACGCCGGCTATGACCAGCCCAGAATGCCCGGGAAAGAGGTTCCGTGCAAGCTGGTGCGGAAGCCTCCCAAGGTATTTTTTAATCTTTACCTTCGACAGTTGTTTTGTTGTAGTAACTGTTTTTTTTTTTTAAGTTTCTTCGTCCATCATCTGCAGCGTTCCCAAGAAGAGGAGTGAGGCTCCACCCTCAGCCACAGCAGCTGAAGCTGTGAGGACGGGGGCTTCTGCTCCTGTCCCGGTGCCGCCCCAAGTGGTGGATGAAGCTGCGACAGCTCCGGCGCCAGCTGTCGTGGTCATGGACCTCGACTCATCCCCAGAGACTCCCGTGGTAGCGCTGGACCGCGGGAGAGAAGATGTGCCAGCGGCACCTGTCCCGGAGGTTGAAGCTCCGGGTCCTGGTGCTGAGATGATGGAAGCTCCGGCTGTTGAGCCGGAGGAAGCAGTAATTCCGGCCTCAAAGCCGGAAATTTTCGAAGCCCCAGCGGTTGAGCCGGAGGTGATTGAAGTCCCGGCGTGCGCGCCGGAAGCTGAGGAAGTTCCGACAGTTGGGCCGGCTACCTCTAAAGCACCGGCCGCTGACCCGGTCATTGTTGGAGCTCCGGCCGCAGGGCCGGTCGATGTTGAAGATCTTCCGGCTCCCGAGCCGGTTGTTAAAGAGGCGTCGGAGCCCGAGCCCCCATCGGAAGAGGTGCCCAGACCGGAGCCAGCAGCCGCCCCTGCTCCGGAAGTGACAACATCGGAGGTACCCGCGGCTGAGCCGGAGTGCCCTAGCGAAGTCGCTGCCCCCCTGCTTGAGGGGGTGAATGAAGACCTGGTGGCGAGGCCTTCCTCGATGGCGATTGAGTCCATCCTGGAGGATGGCCCTAATGCCATGGAGACCCAGGGGACCACTCTTGTGGAGTGGGACCTTTTTTGTATCTGAAAATCCGCTGGAACCAGCGGAGGAGACCCCAGCAGGTCCGAAACCTATCCCATTGTCACTGTCTATTGACAACGCATGTTCCAGTCTACGTCAAGTTCAACTGGCCTTCTTCCACGACAACAAGGCTCTTGAAGAGGAGCGCCAAACCCTTAGGCGGTGATGTAACCGACTATACTTCGAGACCAAGCTGGCGCAGTCGAGGCTAGCAGATGAAAAAGAGTGGATCAAGCGGGAGAAGGTCCGCCTGGAATACTGGGGCAAGTTATTGGATGACAGGGAGAGTATGACTCGTGCCCTTGATGCTCAATCCCGGGAGATTTATGAGGAGACCAAAGAAGCTAACAGTGCGGCCGATGAACGCCAAGAAAGGCTTGAGGCCATTAACACTACACTCATCAAGCGTCGGGAGGCACTTGAAGAGAGGGAGAAATGGCTCGAAGATGAAGAGCAGAAACTCCTTGAGCTGCGGGATGACGTCCTGAGGAGGGAGGAGGAGCTCACCGAGAAGGTGGCTCTGGCTGACAAGGGCCTCGAGGAGCGCACCAAGAAATTGGAAGAGCGCTGCACCGAGGAGGAGGAGAAAGCCTGGGTGCGAGGGTAGGAACTCTACGAGCAAGAGTGTGCCCTTGCTGCCAGGAAGAAGAAAGTGAGGGGCAGGGAGAAGGACCTGGTCGACCGCCTGAACAAGATCCACCTCCGGGAGGAGGAGCTCAGAAAACTCGAAAAGCGGGTTGCTGAAAAGATCCAGCAAAATGCCAAAGAGGTTGAGCGCCTCGCTCGCGAGAATTCTGAACTGGTGGCGACCAGAAGATCCCTGGAGGAATTGAAGGGCTTAAGGACTGCGGACACCCTACAGATTTGGGAGTCCCTGGGCAAGGCCAACGACGCGCTAACACCGATGGGCTTCAGTCCCGTGCGTCCGGATGATCCGGAGCCGGAGCCGGACCTGGCGTTGCAGGCGTTGAGCTCGGCAGGCAGCAAACTCTCCAAGGTGGGCGATGTCATCGCGGACCAATTGGAGGTTGAGGGGCAATCCTTGGCGAAGAACGTCACAGAATATGTGCTGATGTGCTACACCAGCCGTAACTCCCAATTTCCTCTGGACCCGGTGCTTGAAGGTCCCGTTGAAGGAGAAGGCGAAGCTGCCAGAGCCAGCATGTCGGAGGTTGCCCAGAAGGTCGCCCAATTCTTCCATAGGGTCTAGGACCATCTCTGTAGTTCTCACTGGTATTTTCTCTTCTTCTTCCTCAATTTTGTAATCCCTTGTCCCCAGATGAATGAAATCACCAAATTTTTGTGAATTTCACTTTTTGTCTTCAACACTTTTGTCTTCACTTGGCCCCCTGGTAGATGTACACAATTTGATTGTGAACATGTACCAAGAGGATTTTGTGTTTTGTTGAAGACTCATTTGCTCTGAACTTGTAGAGTGTAGGTCCGAAGTCTTCGATAGTGAAGGCCCCCTGAGGTTGTTCGAAGCTTATAAGCTCTGGCATTGTCTATCGTCGGAGCTTAGTAGCTCCGGCAATAGTCCCTATCAACGCATAGAGCATCGATAGTTAGTCCTCCGGGGTGTCGGAGCTTAGTAGTTCCGGCAGTGACCTTTGCCAACACTTAGTTTGTTGGCAGCAGACTCCGTTTGCGGGGTCTTCTCACCATCTTTTATTTAGCGTCGACGGCTGCCCCCCTAGCTCTACCCGAGCTTGATTACTCCGGTGATGCTCGTTTTCAATGCGTAACATCGGTTACAAGCCACCTAGGGGAGTCGGAGCTTTGTTAGCTCCGGCTTTTCTCCATCAATGTAGATTTTATTTTTCCTGCACACTAAAGCCAAGAAAAATAGTAAAATTTGTTTCTCGCCTATAACTTCATCGCGGCTTACGATTCTCACGAAAATTTTAAGTCGAACGCGATTCTAAATACAACCGAATGCGTTGCCTTTTCTTTCAGATCCAATTGCACTTGGACCCGCCTTACTTCGGCCTGCCGGGATGTAGGTAGAGTAACATACTTAGGGTGCTTGACCAGGCTAAGCCAATAGCACACTCTGACCCTAGATTGGCTTGGCGGCATTCAGGCGAGTGGGACATGAACAATATTTGAATCCAAAAGAATCGACAATACAATTCGAATCGTATATGAATCGGTCGAACTGAAATTTCTTAAGAATTGCACGTCTTTGTTATAGACAAGAAAAATAAAAATAAAAAATGTTGAGCCTATACAAAATAAATGCACGTGGAGTCTGTTTCATATGAAGATGTCTTTCAGTATAGGTCCGGGGTACAGGGGAAACAAGTACACTCTTATGGTACGGAACTAGGCTAAGCTTGTTTCATTTCTCGTTTGACCCAGGGTAGCTAGCCACACTTTTAGTCCTGAGACTGTGACAAGTGTTGCATGAACTTAGCGGACCTTCCGGGAAAGGTCCGGCTGTTCTCCCGGAGGAACTACCCGACTCTGTACAATGACTCTATAACATACACCTCAAGTTACTACAGACTCACCTCCGTGATATTAAGTGTAGAACTTACGGAGGTGCTCAATGTTCCAAGGATTTGGGAGAGGTGTCCCATCCTCGGTGGCCAAGCGAACGCTCCCGGGACGGGATACTTTAATCACTCGGAAGGGTCCCTCCCAGCTGGGGGAGAGTTTGTTTAACCCTTCTCTAGATTGTATTCTCCATAACACCAGGTCGCCTTCCTCGAGCTGTCGGTTGTGTACATGCCGCTGATGATAGCGCTGAAGGGCTTGGCGGTATCGGGCATTCCGAACAGCTGCTTGGCACCTTCCCTCCTCAAGGAGGTCTAGGTCTTCACGCCGGAGCTGGTCCTGCGTGGCTTCGTCGAAGGTCCGGACCCGGAGTGACCCCAAGGTGATTTCTAGAGGAAGGATTGCTTCAGCTCCATACACTAGGAAGAAGGGTGTCTCTCCAGTTGACCGATTTGGAGATGTCCTGTTGGCCCAGAGAGTGGGCGGAAGCTCTTCAATCCAGTTGGCACCATGTTTTTTCAAGCATTCATAGGTGCGCATTTTGAGTCCTTTAAGGATTTCAGCATTTGCTCTCTCGGCTTGGCCATTGCTTGCTGTGTGAGCTACGTAGGCGTAGCAAACTTTAATGCCGAGGTCTTCGCAATATCCTTGAAATGCAGAGCTTGTGAATTGGGTCCCATTATCAGTGATGATTTTGTTTGGGACTCCAAATCTGCATACAATGGACTGCAAAAAGTTGATAGCAGATTGCTTGTTGATTGTCACAATTGGAGTTGCTTCCGGCCACTTGGTGAACTTCTCAATGGCAACGTACAGGAACTTGTAACCTCCGACGGCTCTTGGGAAAGGTCCCAAGATGTCCATCCCCCACACAGCGAAGGGCCATGTAGGAGGTATCATTTGTAGGGGCTGAGCCGGTGTGTGAATTTGCTTTGCATGAAATTGACATGCTTCGCATTTCTTCACCAGCTCAGTTGCATCCTGGAGTGCTGTAGGCCAGTAGAAGCCATGTCGAAAGGGTTTACCAACCAGCGTGCGGGAAGACGCGTGGTTCCCACACTCGCCTCCATGGATTTCTGCGAGGAGCTCGCAACCTTCTTCCCTTTTGATGCACCGCATTAGGATGCCGTTGGCACCGCGCCGGTAGAGATCCCCTTCTACCAACGTGTATCTTTTAGCCAATCTGACTACCTGGTCAGCGGATACATCATCGTCAGGAAGGATGTTGTCTTTCAAGTAGTTTCGGATCTCCGAGATCCATGCATCGGAACTAACTTGAGCATTTGAGTCTTGCGTGCTGGGTTGCTTGGAGCTTCCAGCAGCACCTACGACCCTTGATGGCAGCCATGGTAACAGGGCCATCGGGACCGTCAACTTCGGGATGCTGATCTCGCCCCCTTCGCTCAGTTCGGCAGGCTGAGCTGTGGGTTTTGACAACCTCCGGATAAAAGTTACGTCAGGAGCCGGAGCTCCGGTTGACGCTTTCGTCGAGAGTTCGTCGGCTTCAGCGTTGTGGGCACGCTGGACATGGTGGAGATCTAGGACTTCGAAGTCCTTCTGAAGCCTCTGGACTTCAAGGAGGTAAGCAGCTAGCTGGAGATTGTTGCAGGAGCATTCACCCTTCACTTGCTTAATGATGAGCTGTGAATCTCCCTTGACCAGCAATTGCTTGACACTGTATTACAGTGCCACTTTTAGTCCGTAGATGAGTGCTTCGTACTCCGCCATGTTGTTGGTCGCCTTGAAGTCAAGGTGTACCATGTATTTTACCTTCTCCCCGGTTGGTGCAAGGAGAAGGATTCCAGCTCCGGCCCCCTGCTTTTGCATGGAGCCATCAAAGTAGAGGGTCCAATGAGGCTCAATGAAGGCCGGAGCTTCGTGTTCCGGCTTCTGCTCACTGGGGCCCCTAGGGTTTGATGGAGAGGGAGTCCATTCCGCCACGAAGTCTGCCAATGCTTGACTCTTGATTGCTGGCCTTGAAATGAATTCGAGATCGAATTCAGCCAATTCTGCTGCCCACTTTGCAATATTCCCAGTTGAATTGGGATTATGCAAGATCGCTCGAAGTGGGTATGAGGTCACCACTAAGATTTTGTGAGCTTGGAAATAATGGCGAAGCTTCCTGGAGGCAATAAGAATTGCATAGAGCAGCTTATGCACCTCTAGGTACTGAGTCTTGGCATCATGTAGTACTTCACTGATGAAGTACACCGGGCGCTGAATGGTCTGGACCCTTCCGGAGGGGCCCGAAGCTTCCTCTTCACTGACCCGGATCCTCCTGGAGGGATCTGGATTTTCTTTGGGGACCTCCGGGTTCTGGCTGGAGGAATCCGGAGCTTCTTTAGAAGTGACCTGGACCCTCCCGGAGGGGTCTGGGTCTTCTGAAGCAACTTCTTGTGGATTCGAGTCTGGGAGCTGGGACCCAGACTCGCTTTCAGGAACCTCCGGACCCTCCCGAAGGGGTCTGGATCCCTGAGTATGAGGTAGTTCTGGTCTTTTCGCGACCAGGACCATACTGACGACTTCGTCAGTGGCTGAAATGTAAAGCAACAAAGGCTCACCAGGGTTCGGAGCTACTAGAGTTTGTAGGGTGGTGAGGAACTGTTTTAGCTCCTGGAATGCCTTTTCTGCTTCTTCAGACCATTGGAATGGTCCGGACTTCCTCAATAACTTGAAGAAGGGGAGTGCCCGTTCCGCCAGCCTTGAAATGAACTGGCTGAGGGCTGCTAGACATCCAGTTAGCTTTTGGACATCTTTGATGCGGGCTGGTGGCCGCATGTCTTCAATGGCCTTGATCTTCGCCGGATTAGCTTCTATGCCCCGGTGACTTACCAGGAAACCAAGAAGTTTTCCGGAGCTAACCCCGAAGACACACTTGTCTGGGTTTAGCTTTGTGCGGGTGACCCGCAGCTTATCGAAGACAGCCTGTAAGGTGTCAAGAAGTGACTCCTTGTTCTTGACCTTGACCACGATGTCATCAACATACACTTCCACTATGTCTCTAATGAGGTCTTCAAAGGTTTTGTACATGGCTCGTACAAAAGTGGAAGCTGCATTCTTGAGACCAAATGGCATGGCCGTATAACAGTACAATCCATCTACTATGATGAAAGAGGTATGCTCTTCATCTTCCCTAGACATTCTGATTTGATGATACCCAGAATATGCGTCTAGGAAACACAGTAATTCACACCCGGAGGTGGAATCCACTATCTGATCTATTCTAGGTAATGGGAATGGATCTTTTGGACATTCCTTATTTAGTGTTGTGTAGTCGATACACATCCAAAGCTTCCTGCCGGCCTTGGGCACAACGACTGGGTTTGCCAACCATTTTTAATGGAAGAGTTCTCGGATGAATCCAGCTTCAAGCAACTTCTTCACTTCTTGTCGAATGAAGTTATGTCGCTTTACAGATTGCTTCCGAAGCTTCTGGTGCACAGGCCGGGCGTCAGGGTAGATCTTCAGATTGTGCTCAATCACTTCCCTGGGGATCCCAGGCATTTGTGACGGTTGCCAGGCAAACACGTCGACATTAGCCCGGAGGAAAGCGATGAGCGCGAGTTCCTATTTGTCGTTCAATCCTCCCGATATACGGGTAGTCTGAGCGGCATCAGAACCGATTTGGACGACTTTGACGGGGATGTCGGCGTCGCCGCTTGGCTGCACACGAGGTGCAGATGTCGAGCCTCGTTGACAAATGCTTGGGGGTTTTGGAGCTTGCTCCTGCCTGGAGTCCTCCTCTTGCGCCGTGGTAAGTGCATGGAGTTCTTCCAGAGCAGTTACTCCGGCAGTACGATCTCCGCGGATCCGGAGAACGCCTACTGGTGTTGGCATCTTTAACACCAGGTAGCCATAATGAGCAGCTGCCATGAATTTGTACAAGGAAGGCCTACCCAAGATGGAATTGAAGGGTAAGTTGATCTGAGCAACGTCAAAGACCAACTTCTCAGTGTGATACTTCTCCCGTGTCTCGAAGGTAACAGGGAGAGGAATAGCTCCGAGTGGGGTAATGGCCCCCGGACCTACTCCGGAGAAAGGTCGGGAGGGGTGGAGATCCGAAGGTCGGAGATGAAGCTTGGTGAAAGCTTCGAAGCTTATGAGGTTAAGCCCCGAACCTCCGTCTACCATGACATGGTGGAGCTGGATGTTACTGATGGTAGGAGATACCATCAAAGGTAGCTGACCTGCTCCAACCATGCTTCGAGGGCAGTCTGAAGCATCAAAAGTGATGGTTGTGTCCATCCACTTCCGATGAGGCTCCGGTCTGGAGGTAGGAGCTACAACAGCCATGTCCCGACGCATAGTCTTGATGATGCGGCGGGAGGTGATGTCCCATGATCCACCAAAAATGGTGTTCATGGTCTTCCGACGCTCGTTGTCGGAGACGTCAGAATCGTCATCGACGGAGGTGTAGACGGCCTTCAGGACCTTTTTGGGATCCTGAAAACCCAACTCCTCTTCAGCCGGAGCTTCGTCAACTTTTTGTTTTCCTTCCCTCTGTCAGAAAGGAGTTTCTTCCTGGCGCTTGTTGTAGTGCTCGGCAAGGTTTTGGACCTCCCGACAGTCTTCCAAACTGTGGCTGCCCATTTTGTGAATTGGACACCACACCTTGGGTTTGCCACCGTCTTCAGAAGACGGTCGAGGTCACTTCTCATGGCATGGCCCCCGGCCACCCGGAGCTGCAGCAGCTGCAACATTGGATGTACCGGCCGACGGCTTCTTCTTGCCGTTGGTCTTCTTCTTCTTTTTGCCACTCCCAGAGGTAGTGGCTTCTCCTTTGGAGGATTTCTTGTGATCCTCTGGAGATGGTTTGGAGTGCATCTCATGGCCCTCCGCAGCTCTGGCACATTTATCGGCCAAACTGAAGAGTTCTGTGACACTGGTGATCTCCTTGATCGCCAGTTTCTCCAGCATCTTCTTATCCCGTACACCCTGTCTGAATGCCACAATGACAGAGGCGCTAGAGATAGAAGGGATAGTGTTTCGTACCTGAGAGAACCTCTGGATGAATGATCGCAGGGATTCTCCCCCTTGTTGAACGACTGCAAAAAGGTCCAGTTCAGTGCCTGGTCGGGTGTATGAACTCCCGAAGTTGGCGGTGAACTGCCGGCACAGCTCCTCCCAACTGTTGATGGAGTTGGGTGGAAGGCTCATAAACCAGGACCTGGCGATCCCAGTTAAAGCCACTGGGAAATAATTGGCCATTATGGCCTCATTTCCTCCAGCTGCCAAGATAGCAGTGGAGTAAATCTGAAGAAATTCAACAGGATTGACGGTCCCATCGAACTTCTCCGGCAGGTGAGGCCGGAACTTCTGTGGCCACCTGACCATACGCAGATGCATGGCCAGGGCTGAACATCCTCCTCCCACTCCTTCAGGAGCAAGAACGTCTTGAGCTTCTCGTCTTTCATGAGCACGCTCAATATGGACTCGGCCGTCCTGTTGGCGGTATCAGCTATCAAGCTCCGCCCGGAGGTCATGAGTTGAAAGCCTTGATACCGTGTGGGTGCGTCGTGCCCCGGAGGGCAACGACGTCACCTACTGTGATGCAGCACGTCTCCTGCTGTTGGAAACGTGCGGACCAAGTTTGCCAGACAAGGTCCATCGCTGCGATGGGGCCCGTCCTGAAGGAGGAGGACCCTGGTTGCTGATGCGGTCGGCTGCTGCTACAACCAAATGTTCCACATCAGCCCTCCACTGCTCTAGTGCATCCCGGGATGCATCTGGAGGTGGTGGGCATTGGAGAAGTGCACGCGCTGCATGGAGCGCGAGTTCCGGGTTGTCATGATTTCCCGGCGCAGTGACTAACACCGGTGCACCATCGCGTTGTCCAGCTTGATTTGCTGGTGGAGGCGGCGGTGGTGGCAGTGTGACTCCTGCTGGCGCTGAGGCCCCTGCCGGTGGCTGCATATTGGAGGGATTGCCTCCAACAGCTTGAACACCAGGATGACCGTTGGATGATCTAGCATCTGAGTTCACCATTCTCGAAATCTCATGCGCCCCTACCTGGCGCGCCAACTGTCGGTGGTTTAGATCCGGCAGATCTCCCGACACTACTAAAGTGTTAGAGGAGTTTGATGTTCGGTGTGGGCGCACGGAGATTCAAGAAGGTGAAATGTGAATAGCACAGGAGACACGGAGATTTACGTGGTTCGGGCCGCCTGAGCGTAATACCCTACTCCACGGGTGTGTTGGTGTTGTATTAGCTATATGAGCTTGTATCGAGCGTCTATGGAACATGTCCAGTGTCCTCAGAGTCTATCGTCGGCCTGTCCTTTTATAGTACAAGGGCATGCCGTTACAAGTTAGCCTGGCCCGACATGTGGCCCCGGCGGTTACTAATATTGATACTCATTCAACACGTTTAATTGCCCTTAATGACCAGGTAATGGGCTTTGACAGCACCGTTACTGGTAATTAAGGTCTTCCGATCGTGTGTCATTAATATAGTATTAATGACACTTAATCGGGTCTTGAAGCCCTTGATTCCCCTTTGAGGATCCGGAGCCATTGTGGAGTCTTCCGGAGGTTAAAGGCTGAAGATCTGACGGTTGGACACGTGGTAGCTCTGGAGCATACTGTGGGAAACATGTAGCTCTGGAGCTACCTAACACGTGTTAGTTCTGGAGCTTCCCTCGGTCTGGGGTAAGGTCCGGGGGTGCCATTTTGGTACATAGCCCGGAGCTTCCCCCTTGTAGGCGGTAGCTCCGTTTGACAGTACACGTGGCGACCCTAGGATTAACCATGTTGGAGAAGCGGGTCTGGTTATGTCTGACATGTGGGCCTCCAAAGGCCTTCAAATCAAATAGATGACTTTCCCTTGAGGTCTTTTTAATCTCAAGGGGTGTACGGTTCCCAGGGTACCAACAGGTTGCTCTTGGTTATCTTTAGTAGCAAGGTTATTATCATCGTTGCCGAGACATAGCAGGAGTGGATGTTCTTGGACATTCGGCTCAGAGGACAGGGTTGCAGTCTTTTGAGATGCGACGAGCTAGACATCGGCTCATCATCCAACACGATATCGTGTTGGTGCCAAAGGAATAATTGGTTGACATCCTGCCCCATAGTCGTGATCCCTTCATGTGTGATATGGTATATTTCATACTCTTCATAATCATTATCAATGATCTGAAGAACTTGCACCACAGCATAATACAATGGAAGTGAATTGTCGTTGAAGTCATGATCAGGCTTTGCCATAGCAGTGGCAACCTGTTTGGTTTTGTTCCCTACTTTGCCGATCGAGACAAGAATACGACAAGATATGTTCTTAACAATATCATCGATAGTGAACTTATGGGACCCTGAGCCTGGCACAGAACCTACGCTGCTAGGGTAGGCACTTGGAGAAACCAAATGCTTCTTTGCCACGGGAACCATCGTTGTACTTGGTGCCACTAATTGTCCCGATTGTCTAAGTTGATCCATTATTTCTTTCACATTTTCCTTGACCTTTTGAGCAATCGTTTCATGAAGTGCTTTCTTGAACTTCACACAACTTCTATATGAATCTTCATCCTTCGGGAAACCATCTCTCTAGAACATCTGAGAAGAGATTGCTCAAACCCGTCCACTATGTTCAGAGTTTCCTAGAATAGCAATAAGTTCGTCATTTTCCCTCTTCGGCTTGAAGAGACCCTTGTATTGCTTTTCAATTACTTCTTTATTTGTTTGCTATACTTTGTTCACATAGTCGGGCTTTTCATGTTTGCCCTCACTATTCAAACCTTACCGAGCAAAGACCCATCGCTGAGTTCTCTCATCGCAGCCTTCTAACGGGTGAGGATGGCCCATACTGGTAATTTCCTCTAATATCTTATTCCATTTCTGAACTTTGGGGGCATATCCGGCATACCCCAAGCGATGATAATTGTTCTTTTTGGCAAGCTCTGACCTAGTTGCACTTAGGACTTTAGCATCAGGTGTTGTCTTTTGACAAACAAATTCTTGCCGCTGAGCTTGTGTGATTTTTCCCATCTTATTCGGGCTAGGGACCATATCAGCCTTAACATAAGCATTCATTTCAATCTTCCAGCCACGAAACTTCTTGCCGCAAGAGACCAATGTTGCTTTCTTTACAGCTTCTTTCGTGCCTTTCGGGGACTTGAATTGTTTCTTTATCCTCTCCCACAACTCATTCTTGTTACTCTCAGGTAATTTTCTACAATTCTCAGTTGTGATTGACACGATCTCTCTAACAATACAACCACGTGCATTTTGATACTTCGTAACTGAATCCAGTGGTTCTTGGGGAAGCCCACCTGGACCGATAGTTGTTATGCATATGATGTGGTTCAATGGACCATTATTGGGACACTGTTTCCCTTGTTTTTGCTTGAGTGAACCTGAGGATTCAACCATTGGAGAACCTTCTGCGATTTTAGGAGCTGAAGTCACCTCATTGTCCCCGCAATTAAGCTAGGTAGAAAAGAATTATAAGACTTCATATACTTGACAACCAACATTAACTTAAACTGCTGGAGTTAAGATTCGTGATTCATACCTCGTCGGTAGGATCATATTCATGGTCGAGATCCTCAGAAGTTTTTTTTAATTATTATATTTGAAAAAGGATTCGATAGACAGTGAAAGGAGCTTGAACTGCTGGAGTCACTAAACTCCATGTGCCTTCTTCATTGTTACTACCAGAATCAATCTTCTTAGAGCTTTCCATGCTAGATCAAAATTATTTTGAAATGGAGGGATTATAAGGGAACAATCAAAATTGAATTAGAAATATATACGCTAAGATCCTACTACCACTTTACTATTTGAATTATTGTCACTGAAAGACAAACTAATCATGTCAAACAACACACTAGCAATCATAAGCGATTAAATACATTTTAGCTTTGGCACATTTCTGCTATCTGTTTTGAAGACCTATGTATGTTGGACACTGTAAATACATCCAATAAAGAAATAACAGCTGCAAAGCTTAATACTTAAACATCACGAGACTCTCGAATAGTGTTCATGAGGGTTTAGGTTACCAAAACCCTCATGAACTTAATCTAGATCATCAAGCTTATGAACTTGAATAAGATTAGGTTTCCAAAAATCACATACCATGGAACATTAGAATTGGAAGTGGAAATGGATAGGCTAAGATCCTACTACCACTACACCAGTACGTGTATGAACATGCAATAAATTTCCTAACAATCATATTAGCTTGCACGTGCTATGCGTGCACCACTTATTTGAGGGAGTTGAAAACTCCAGGTACAATCGATCTGTCCGTCGATGTACTTTTTCCACTAATTTCATCCATTTCATTGTAGACTAATCAACACAACACAACTGTGCCTACATAATCATGGTTGCCTAAATTTTGAAGGATAAGTAGTAACAACTTGCATTCAAACATCAGACATTCATGCATTTCATTCGAAACTTGCAAACCCTAGAAGTTCCTAGCAATACCAAATCAAACTTAGAAACCAAAAAATAAACAATCTTGTACACTCAGGGCCATCGGTAGGTGAAGGTTGGGAGGGGGCAGCGCACGATGGGGGTAGATGTCGGGAAGGAGGAGGCATCACGGGGAGCAAGGGGGTGCGGCGGCGAGGACACTCGATCGGCGGCGTGGGCGAGGAGGGAGGCAGCACGGGGACGGAGGAGGGAAGGAAGTAGCGTGGGGGAAACGGAAAGTAGGAAAGAGTCAGACGTACAAGCAATAGTGACGGTGACGAAGACGAAGCTCGACGGTGAGGGCGCGCCGCGAGGTCAAAGCTCGACGGTGAGGGCGGTGAGGACTTGGCAGCAAATGAAATTTTGGCAGCCTGATGACGTTTAAGTGAATTTGCCCGGGTTAGGTTTTTTTGAGGAGGCCGAGTGCTCTTATATAGACGCCTATCTTCTCAGCCGCTTCCTAATG
>JAYESD010000003.1:133477679-133552046 GCA_036927565.1 Tuctoria greenei | reverse complement strand
TTGCACCGTAAGCCGCCGTTCGGAAGAGAAAGCTCTAGCCGCAAGGAAGGAAGGAGAAGGAAGAGAAGGAGGAAGGAAGGAGGAGCAATGTAAAGGAAAAAGATCAGACATTCCAATCCCAAACTCACGTGTGAATCCCGTGTCGGGATGTTTAGAATGTCCTAACCAATTAAAGAGTAAATGTTACTCCAAGAACACTCCTACCACGTCAACTCATGTGCAGCTCATGTGAGTGAATGTTTGGACAACCCGAAGCGCGAAACACGTGCAACTAACGTGAGAAAAAGTTCGGACAATCTGAAACCATCGATGGTAACGTTACTCCGCAAAAAACACATTGAAAATTTCGGAAAGTCCAAAACTACCGATGGTAACTTTACTCCCAAAATGCACTGAGACATGTTTAGACAGTGAGTATGGGGGTGTATCGCGGTGTATCGGTGTAAGCTCAAAATTTTGAATGTAAACCTTCACTTTTATTCTAATTGCCAATGTATTTAGCACACATAAGTCTCACAATCTCCCCCCTTGATGAATGCATTGGCAACAACACTACGAAACCGAACATTGGCTTATTCATGTTTCATGTAAAGTTCTAATAAAATAAAATTACTCCCACTTATTGAAATCAAAAATCAAATGAGAAGAAAACAAAAAAATCCCCCCTAAGGATGTAAACTGCCCCTCAGAAGAATCGTGCCAAAATACTTGTGAATGTGCAATGTGTGTCGGATTCCCCCTCCCCCCCCCCCCCCCCCCCCCCCCCCGTTGACAATGTATTCAACAAGGTACAAAAGAGAAATTTAGTTGTTTTATGAGCATAATATGAGGTATACATATAAAACAATGCTCAACCAAATCATACTATCAAGTAACTTATACTATCACATCAATGGGATACATAAAGTAGTGTAAACCATGCTAGAGATCAAGTGTAATGTTTCAATTTAAGCAAGTCATGCTCACAAACTCAACTATTTCAAAACATGAAAGCATGACACATTTTTCTGTTTTTATTTTTCATTATCATTTAAAGCACAAATTTTGATCATTTAAAGCAAGAGATTATATGCCGCATCAGCCTTATTCTAACTAACCAAGCCAAACCTATGTCATTTGACAATCAGAAGCTTAAGGACATGGTTTTAGCCATACACAACTCCTTCCAAGTTTGTATCTAAGTGCAATGATAAGAAATCTCAAAATAAAAAGTGCGATGCATGCATATTCTCTTGATCTTTTCTCAATTTTTTATATGAACAATAAAACTCAACATGTGAGTTAATTACTTGGTTAATTCTTCATCATTAAAAGCACTTGTGAGCATGCAACAAGTTCAAAATAGCAAGAAAGTTTGATAAGGACAAGATTTAGTGTATGTAAATATTACAATTACAAGTCATGGCAAAAACTACATAATGTATAACAAGAGTAAGGTAGAAAGAACTTTCAGCATATAAAAGGAATCACAAAGTAATATAGGTATAAAACACTATGCTCATATTATTTTAATTTCAGATTCACACATTGACTTCCCAAGTTTCAAAACATCCCCTCAATTTAAGCCATGAGGTTGCATAACTCCTATTTCACTATGAATGAAACAAAAACGAGCAAAATCCAATTGTTTTCTAAAAAATGTCAGCCAATTGTTGTTCGGTATCGACATGGTGAAGCACAATGTTTCCTTTTTCAACATTATCACAGAGAAAGTGATACCTAATATCAATGTGCTTTGTTCTATAGTGTTGTACGGGGTTTTTTGCAATACAAATGGCACTAGTGTTATCACAAAATTGTGGAACACTATCTAGATCAACCCCATAGTCCTTAATTGTTTGAATAATCCAAAGAATTTTTTAGTAAGCGCTAGCAGTAGCTACACATTCAGATTGAGCCGTGGATTGTGCAACTGAACTTTGTTTTCTAGAGAACCAAGCAAAAAGTGAATTTTCAAGAAAATGACAAGAACCCAAAATACTTTTCCTATCAATCTCACAACCCCCAAAATCAACATCCGAAAAATCTTTCAATGTAACGGTTGAGGAAGAAGGAAGAACAATGCTAAATTCTTGAGTTCCATGTAAGTAATTGAGAATTCTTTTGATGCCTTGACAATGTGAAGCACGTGGGGAAGCTTGAAATTGTGCAAAAAAACATACACTGAATTGTATGTCCGGTCTTGATGCCGTGAGGTACAAAAGTGACCCAATCATGCTTCTACATTTTTTTTGATTCACGGGTTCACCATATTTATCAAGTTCAAGTGTCGTTGCTTTTTCCATTGGTGTCCTAAGAGGCTTGATTTTGTCCATGTTAAAGCGCTTAAGAAGTTCTTTCGTATACTTCGTTTGATGCACAAAAGTTCCCTCCTTGGTATGCTTGATTTGCAGTCCCAAAAAGTATGTGAGTTCTCCCATCATACTCATGTCGAATTCTGAACTCACATTAGCTGGAGTGTGTGACTATTTCGTGCAAGCTTCCTATTGGCTGGGTTGAGATATTGCTTCAACTTAACTTATTTCTGATAGCATAACGTATTTTTGTTGAGCAAATGAGGGTGTCACACGTCCATCTTCATCATTTCATCAACGCATACACTCCATATATGCACTTCAAACTCCAAAAACATTTGAACATGTGAACATTCAAACATACTCAGGTGATGCAGCCGTCTTTGATTAATCTTTTGCAATGACTGTAGTTGAAAAGCATCTTCAAAATGTTTTATGTTATGTACTGGATGCACTTGTAATGAAGGAGAACCAATTTTCTTGTACCAACACATGTGAATAAAGTTCAGAGCCTTTTAGCTTAAAAGTTCTTCTTTTTCCTACAAAATAACCTAAAAAGAGATACAATGCATCATTGCCTCAGTGCTGGGGTTAGTGAGAAATCGTTTAGGAATCCAGCATTTTGCGAGATGATGAGAAGTAGGCATAATACAAGAAAGCTAAGGAAAACAACAGGTTTATGAGTCAAGATTGAGAATTCTTGTGCCCAACTACCGACCTACGGGATGTGACTTGTGTAGGATGGAAAACAATAGGTTTAGAAGCAAGTTTATTATGTTTGTGACTCATTATAGTAGGTTGTGTGCATTCAAATTTTGAGTAGGATGTGTAACACAAATATCATGCAAGTTTTGATGTCCTAGTGCTTACCTAAGTTGTGGTGCAAATGAAGCATGAAAATCAGCAAACCTAGGACCATAATTCACATGATTCCTACTCAAAATAGCAATGTTTGTGCATCTATGTCTCGGTAACATGTGTGCAGAATATTTTGTCTGAAAGTTCTGAGATCTAGATTGCATTCTTTCCTTTTTATGTTGTTTAGCTAGTCTAAAACAAAAATCAGAAACATGTCCATCTTTATCACCATGAGCACAATGATACTTTACATGATGTGCATGTTTGTCATTAAAAGCCACACTTCCTATTTTTAACAGTAGAAGACAAAGTATCGACATTCTTAACAAACATATTGTTAGTGTTACAAAGAGTTGCAATCTTCCTATTTTCATGTGATTCAAAAAAGAAGCAGGTTGTGGGTGTTCAATTTTCTGATTGGCAAGTGTTGCTAGTTTGTTATGAGATCTAGCTTCTTTTTGTTTCATCTTTTCTTGTTTAGCTAGTCTATAACAAAAATGTACGACATGACCATCTCTACCACGGTGAGTACAATCAAATTTAACTTTATGTTCATGTTTAGATGAGCAAGCAACATGATTATTAGCATTCGAATGAGACAACATTCCCGTAGACATATTAACCACCTCCTTTGTTATTGATCATTTGAATTGAACCACTTCCTAATGACTTAACAACCTTAGGTTGATGTGCCTTAGTATGAGCATGAGAATCAAAACCCAAACCAGTTTTATCATTGCAATTTTTAGAAGAATTCAACAACAAGTTTAGGTTCTTATTTGCATTACAAAACCGCTCTAGTGTCCTATGCATGTCATCAAGTTTATTGGACAGATCAAGGCAATTTTCACATGAAGTTTTTCATTTTAATTTACAATTAGAACATCAATTAACTTCATGAGAACGTATAGTATTGTTTAAAATAGAAACTTCATTCAAAGCATTATGTAGTTTCTTATCAACCTCATCACAGTCAGAACAATGCAAATCAATTGTTGAACAACTAGCATATTTCATGTTTTTATCGTTAAGTGCAGAAAGCTTTTTGTTCTTTTCAATTTCCATCTTAAGTTTATCAAGAGTCGATGTGAGCGCACTTATTAAAGAGGCTAGTTGTTCATATATTAATTCACATGAGGAACAAGAATCATCACTAGTGTCAAAGTGTAAATTAAGACACTTCCCCCGGTACTACTAAAACGTAGTTTGCGAAGGTTCTTATTCGGTTGGGGCACGCGTAAGATTATGAACGAGGCGGTGATACAAAGGATTATTACATGGTTTGGGCCGCCTAAGCATAATACCCTACTCAATGGGGTGGTTGTTGATGAGTTTGTGTGCGTAGGATGCGCATGAGTTTGCTTGTACCTTTTTACCGTACGGCGCAACCCTTTTATATGCCAAGGGCTAGCCATTACGGGGATTGCCTGGCTCGACATGAGGCCCCAGCTGTAATTATTCATCTATACACGATCCTGTAATCATTCATCTATACACAATCTACATGTATAAACTGTGATTAATAGTGTGATAACGTGCCTTAATAGCATCTTTACCGGTCTTGACAGTCCTTTGATCATGTGTCATTAATGTTGAATTAATGACACATTAATTAGGTCTTGTAACAACTATTTAATAGACTCTTGAATGTTTGTGCCGTTGGAGATCCTGTAGTCGTTGCAGTCTTAGATCCGGAGGTACAACACGTGGCAGCCCTGGAGCTTTCATCTGCGGGGAGGTGGATCTGGAGCCACTCGACATGTGGCAGCACTGGAGCTTTCCTCTACTGGGGGTTACGCCCGAGGTTGCTAGACACATGGCGGGTCTGAAGCTTCACTTTGAAGGGAGGTAGATCCACTCCCGCTAGACACATGGTAACACCGGAGCTACCCAAACGAGGGATGTGGGCCCAGTTCTATCAGTTGTGTGCTTCCTTCGGAAGTCTTCAACTCAGACATGGGAACTCCTTGGTTTTAAGTGCGGTATCAGGGGGTACCTGGCATCCATGGTACCGACAGTGGCCATCGGGCCCATATCTGGAAGAAACCTCTCGGGTGAAGTTATATTGCCGAAGGTGGGACCATCATTGATTCCCGCACTTCAGCTTCAAAGTCCTGTTCTGGGTGGTTGAGGAGACGACAAAGAGCTATGCCATCGCCACGTGGCGCATGGGATCCTGGCTTGTGGATCACACAAAATTGAAGGTCGCTGGTTCCCAATACAAAATTCGTATTGGTCGCAGCATAATCTTTGTAGCCCTATCAAGCGGCCGCCCTCGGGCTTCCAACCTCTCACCATGACAACGGTTCACCTAGTGTAACTTTTTAAGCAAAGTGGACCTAAGCCTCCTTGTCATTGACGAGGTCATATTGGATTCGGGTCTGGAGGTAGTTTCCGTCCAAACGTTGCGGAGGCTTACTAAAGGGGGAAGTCCGTAGACGGAAATAACTCTTTACACCTTCATTTGACACTGCGCTTAGAGCTCTCTGCCCTTGCATTCTTTCATCCTCCTCTGCTCCACTTTGCGGCGATGGAGTTGGGACTTCCTTAGAGTCGAATCAAGAAGGATGAATACTTGTCAAGAGTCCGCACTGACATGGGGTGGTCGAGCGACTCATTCAACAATAGAATCCGCACCACAAGTTCCCCTTAAAGAAGGACAACCTCAGCGAGATCGTCTACTTGCTCTCGTATGCAATGGTGGGGCTCATCTAACCATTTTCAAGCTTCTTGCTGATGCTGCTGGACTTCTAGAATGTGCAGCTTCACCACCTCGGCCCCCCACTCCTTCCTGCTAGTGGAAACCATCGTCCACTTTTGTGAGATGTGGAATGGGTGTTCCGCGCTGCATCGAGCTCTTCCGGGCCTTCTTCACGGTCCATACAACTGGGAATACCATCGAGTACCTGGGCCTCTACTACTTCGTGAAGCATAAGAACTCTCCGCTCAAGTACCTGAAGACCTTCCCTTTAGGGAAGTGAGACATCTTGATGAAAGACTGGGTGGTGATCATAGTGGATCACCACGACATGCTGGAGCTTCTAGGGAGTCTCTCCAACATCGACACCGACGCCTGGGAAGTAGCTCTAATGTTGTCAGAATAATACAACCCAATCATGACAAGGATCCGGGAGTGCAGAGATGGAGCGGTGACTCCTCTAATGGTCATCGCCAACTTCCTAACAAACCAGTGGGCTCCGCTACAGACAAGGGAATGGCCTGCCTAGGCATTCGATGGTGAGCACGATCACAATCGGATATAGACTGGCTTCGTGTCCAATCTAAATGAAGGAGCTATGAAGCTCCATCTCAAAAAATTGCAGCAAGGAGTTATCTGTCTTGATTATTTGACTCCTCTGTCGAATTTCCTGCCCTTAAACATGGTGCCAGAGGTTAGAAGGAAGTTGCAGCAGAAGATGCATGCTCTTGATGACTTGGACCTCGTGGAAAAGCATCGAAGCGTTCCTCCAACTGGGATTGCTATCCCCAGAGCTCCTTGCTCCCACAAAAGCTCCAGACCTGCGCCGGTCAGTGGCAAAGGCAAAGGTCCCGCTACTTCCCCTCGGAAGAAGTCTACCTCCGGTAGAGGCAAGGAGAAGGCTCCCGTCGAAGTTCCAAGTCGCAAGCATAAGTTGATGAGGAGCAATGGGAGCAGGGTAAACGAAGCTCCGGCTGAAGTGACCCCTCCACCTCGGCTTAGGTCCGTGGAGATCATGCCGCCAGCTTCGGCTGATTCTTCAGCTCCAGCACCCACAGAAAGCACTAGCTCTAGCAAGTTGACTCTCGTGCCGATGCCAACTGGTGGTTCTGGGTTTGGAGTGCAACCTCCATCGGCGGAAGTCTCAGAGGTGGCAGCACCTGCGGCGGCCACAACTCCAAGTTCGGGCCCCAGAGTGTCTGCCATGCCGACGACGGCGGGTTCTAGCTCCCAGCACCTGAGGAAGAAGATCTGCGCCGATTAGAGCGGCAATCTCCAATGTAAGGATCAGGTCTTTAACTTTTGTTTTGATTTTGTTCTTTGTTTTTTCTTAAATTCTTCACTCTCTAGTTCCAAATGTCGAGAACAAGCATAGCGCCTCTAGCGGCTACTGCAACTCTGGTACCCGCTGTATCTTCGATGTCTGTTGCAGCTCCTAAGGTTGAATCGCTTGAAGCTCCCGCCCTAGCACCTGCCACTTCCCCAGTGGTGGTGGCAAATGACACGACAGCTTTGACGCCAGCTGTCGTGGAAGCAAGTTCTGAAAGCTCCAGAAGCTCCGCAACCTGCTGTGGAGGCTCCAGCATCAGCGCTGGATGTGGAGGAAGCTCCGAGAAGCGTTTAATCTAGTGGTGGTTATGTCCAAGCCGGGGCAAGCAGAGGATCCATCTGCAGGTCCTTCATCTTTTGAGCCAATAATTAAAGATCCAGTTGAGGGACCCTCTTCATTCGCTCAGAAGGTCGAAGCTCCTATGGCGGGACCATCTTCTACTGCAGTTAATATTGATGAGCTCCTGGAAGTCAGCCCCGATGATGTGGAGCTGTTAAATAACATGTTCGGGCTGTGGGATCTGATTGTGATTTTGGAAGACCCACTGGAGCCCACTGAAGCACCTCAAGCCGGTCCGGAGCCGACCCCCTGGTGTTGTCTATGGGCAACTCTTGCTCAAGTCTCCGCCAGGTCCAGCCCGCCTTTGACCACGAACGCAAGGCCCTCTAAGAAGAGCGCAACACCTTAAGGCGTTGGTGCAACAAAGTTTACTTCAAGACGAAGCTGACGCATTCTAGGCTGGTTGATCAGAAGGAGTGGGTGGCGAAGGAGAAGGCTCGACTGGCACTGTTGGACCGGGCGCTGAATGAAAGAGAGGCCATGATTAAGGCCCTCGATGACAAGACCTGGGAGATTTTCGAGCATGCCAAGGAGACCAACGAGGCAGCTGATAATCGCTCTGACAGTCTTGACGAGTTAAATGAGGTACTCCTCAAACACTGTGAAGCCCTTGATAAAAGGGAGGATAAGCTTCTGGTGCTGTTTGGTTTCAGTCCGGTACGCCCGGCTGACCCGGAGCTAGAGATGGACAAGGCACTGGTGGCATTGACCTCCGTTGGCAAGAAGCTTGACGTTGTAGGTGACGTGGTCATCGATGAATCATAGACAGAAGGAAGGAACCTGGCCAAGAACGTTTTCGAATATTTGTTGGCATGTTTCAAAAGTCGGGACCCCTTGATGCCTTTAGCTACGGTGTTCGAAGGACCCATTGTTGAGGAGGGAAAAGCCACTAGGGCTCGCGTTCAAAAAGCTGCCAACACAGTTGCCTCTTTCTTCAATAGGAACTCTAGTAGCTAGGACTTTTCCTTTTTTTTTTGCCTTCAACTTGTAATCAGCCAATTTTGAATCAATGAAATCCAATCATTTGAATGAATTAATTCCATTGTCCCATTTTGTATATGTCTTCAATGCATTGCCCTTTATACTGTTGGCCCCGTGGGAGATGTGCACAATTTCATTGCGGACATATACCAATAAGGATTTGACAATGACTTGACGATTTGATCAATTCGAACTTGTAGATAGAACGTTAGCTCTTAGGTCCGAAGTTTACTTCCGACACCTCCAAAGGCCCTTTGTGGCATCGATGGCGGACCCCCTGGGAGCTGACGGAGCTTCTTAACTTCGACAGTGCCCATGTCAACGTATAGAACATCGACGGCGGCCCCCCTAGGAGTCGTCAGAGCTTCTTAGTTTCGACAGCGCCCAATGTTAACGTATAGATCGTTTGCGGGACCCCTGGGGGTTGTAGAAGCTTCCTAGCTTTGACAGCGCCTACTATCAACGCATCAAACGTCGGTCGGGGCACCTAGGGGTTGTCGGAGCTTCTTAGCTTCAACAGCACCAACTGTCAACATATAAAACATCGACGGCGCCCCTCGGGGATGTCAAAGCTTCTTAGCTTCGACGGCGCCCACTATCAATGTATAGAACATCGATGACGGGCCCCCTAGGAGTTGTCAGAGCTTCTTAGCTTCGGCAGCGCCCATTGTCAACATATAGAATGTGGACGGCGGGCCCCCGGGCGGTTGTCAGAGCTTCGTAGCTTCGACGATGCCCACTATCAATGCATAAAACGTCAATGGCGGACCCTCTGGGGCTTGTCAGAGCTTCTTAGCTTCGATGGAACCCACTGCCGATTTATAGAACGCTGACAGCTTAGGGTTGTCGGAGCTTCTTAGCTCCGATGGCGCCCACTGTGAACGTATAGAACGTCGACGGCGGGCCCCCTTGGGGTGATATCTCCATCGTCTTTGTTTAGATTGCTGTTAATTGTTTACGTGGCCGGCAGATCCTCTAGGAGTTGTCGAAACTTGGTAGGTCCATCAGAGCCCACTGTCAACGCTTAAAACGTCGATGGCGGGCCCCCCTAGGGTTTATCGGAGCTTAGCAGCTCTGGCATCGTCCACCATCGCCACGATTTTTTCATTTTTCCTGCGCATTAAAGACAAGAAAAGTAGTAAAATTTGTCCTCTTGACTATAATTTGGTTGTGACTTACTATTCTTATTTGAATTCTAGATCCATAAGGATTCAAGCATGATAACAAGTATATTGATGCAATCTCTTTAGATCCGAATGCCTTCAGGATGCGCCCTACTGCGACCTGCCGGGATATAGGTAGAGTGGCGTACTTGGGGTGCCTTACTAGTCTAAGTCGATAGCACACCCTGGACCCGTCATTGGCTTTGGTTTTCAGGCGAGTAGACCATCTAACAATGCTAAGATCTAAATGAAGATCAACAATATAACTTATATACCAAGTGAATCACCTTGACTAAATTTCAAAAAGAAGTGCACAACATCGTTATAGACAAGAAGGAAAAGATATAAAGTAATGAGCCTGTACAAAATTAATTCATGTGGAGTCTGCTTTCACACAAAAATGTTTTTCATTATAGGTCTGAATTACAAGAGAGACAATAACACACTTAGAATACGGAACAAATCTAAGTGTGCTATTCATCTTGTTCTAACCAGGGTTTGTAAGCTACACTTAAAGTACGATGACCAAGTTATGTGTGCTTTTTGTTTAGGACCTAACCGACTCTGCTCATAGACTCTATAAATTACATTATGTGTAAGTACAGACTAACCTCCGTGAAACTAATCATAAAACTAATGGAGGTGCTCGATGTTACATGGATTGGGAAGCGGTGTCCCATCCTCTGTTGCCAAGCGAACTCATCTGGCGCTGGGAAACTTTGATAACTCCGAAGGGACCCTCCCAACCTGGGGAGAGTTTGTTCATCCGTTCTTGAGTCATTATTCTCCAAAGCAGCGGATCGCCTTCTTCAAGCCGCCGGCTGCGCACGCACCTTTCATGATAGCACCGAAGCGCTTGCTGGTATTATGAGTTCCGAACAGCTACTTGGCACCTTCCCTTATCGACGAGGTCTAGGTCTTCACGCCAGAGCTTGTCCTGCGCAGCTTCGTTGAAGGTCCGGACCCAGAGTGACCCCATGGTGAACTTCAGAGGAAGAACTGCTTCAGCTACGTACACCGGGTAGAAGGGTGTCTCTCCAGTTGACCGGTTAGGTGTTGTCCTGCTCGCCCATAGTGCAGACGTAAGCTCTTCTATCCTTTTGGCACCGTGTTTCTTCAGGCATTCATATGTGCACGTCTTGATTCCTTTTAGTGTCTCTACGTTTGCTCTCTTAGCTTGGCCATTACTTGCTGGGTGATCTACTAATGCGTAGCTGACTTGTATGACGAGATCTTTAGAATACTCTAGGAATGTTGCACTGTGAATTGGATTCCGTAGTCAGTTATGACTCTATTTGGAACTCCAAATCTACGGACTATGGACATCAAGAACTTAATAGTTGATTGCTTGATAATTGTCCCAATTGGAGTAGCTTCCGGCCACTTAGTGAACTTGTCGATGGCGACATACAAGGACCTGTAACCTCTGACGGCTTTTGGGAAAGGTCCCAAAATGTCCATCCCCCACACAACGAATGTCCATGTAGGAGGTATCATTAGCAATTACTAAGCCGCTGCGTGAATTTGTTTTGCGTGGAACTGGCACGCTTCACACTTCTTTACTAGCTCAAATGAATCATGTAGTGCTTTAGGCCTGTAAAAGCCATGCCGGAAGGCTTTACCAACCAACGTGCAGGAAGATGCATGGTTCCCTCACTCACCTTCATTGATTTCCATGAGGAGTTCATGCCCTTCTTCCCAGGCAGTGCACTGCATTGAACGCCATTGGCACCACGGCAGTAGAGATCCCCTTCTACCAGCGTGTGCATTTAGCCAATCTGATGATTCGATCAGTGGAAGCACCATTGTCAGGAAGGATGTTGTCTTTCAAGTAGCTCCAGATCTTTGAGATCCATACATTGGAGCTAACTTGAGCTTTCAGATCTTGCGCACTGGGTTGATTGGAGCTTCCTGCAGCGCCTACAATCCTTGGTGAACACTAAGGTAACAGGGCCACTGGGACTGCCAGCTTCTGAGTGCTGATCTCGCACCTATTACTCAGTTCGGCAGGATGAGCGGCAGGTCCTAACAATCTCTTGACAAAAACTCCATCGGGAGCATGATCTCTGGTTGAAGCTTTCATCGGGAGTTCATCAACTTTATCGTTGTAGAAACGCTGAACATGGCAGAGGTCCAGGACATGGAAGTCCTTCTGCAGCTTCTGGACTTCAAGGAGGTAAGCAGCGAGTTGAGGGTTGTTGCAACTGCAGTCACCTTTGACTTGCTTAATGATGAGTTGCGACCCTTCACCATCAACTGCTTGACGCCATATGATAGCGCCACTTTGAGTCTGTAGATGAGAGCTTCATATTCCACCATGTTGTTGGTTGCCTTGAAGTCAAGGTGTAAGATACACTTGACATTCTCCCCGGTCGGAGTGAGGAGAAGGATTCCAGCTCCTGCCCCCGCTTTTCCATGGAGCAGTCAAAGTAGAGAGTCCAGTGAGGCTCAGTGAAGATCGGGACCTTGGGTTCCTACTACTGCTCACTATGGCCCTCTGGATTTGATGAAGAAGGGGTCCACCTAGCCACAAAGTCAGCCAATGTCTGACTCTTGATAGCATGTCGAGACAAGAATTCGAGATTGAACTCTACCAGCTTCCCTGCCCATTTTGCAATATTTCCTGTAGAGTTTGTGTTATGCAATATAGCACGTAGTGGATAAGAAGTAACCAATGATATTTTTTGGGCTTGGAAATAGTGTTGAAGCTTCCTTGAGTCAATAAGAACTGCATAGAGCAGTTTATGCGCCTCAATGTACTGAGTCATGGCGTCATGTAGTGCTTCACTAATGAAGTACACTAGATGTTGGACGGTTCGGACCTTCCCATAAGGGCCTGAAGCTTCTTCTTCATCAACCCAGACCCTGCCAGAGGGTTCAAAACCTTCTTCTTGAGCTTCCCAGACCCTCTCGGAGGGGTCCGGATCTTCTTCTTGATCTGTTGTGAGAACTCCCTCGGATGAGAGAGGTTGATCCTTGGGCTGCTTTCCTTTAGGATCCGCGCTTGGGGGCGGGGTCCCTTACTCACCTTCAGGTAACTCTGGACCCTCTCGGACGGATCTGGACTCCTGAACTGAAGATTGTTCCAGTCTGTCCGTGACCAGGACCATGCTGACAACCTCCATAGTTGCCGAAATGTAAAGCAAAAGGGGCTCACTAGGATCCAGAGCTACCAAGATTGGTAGTGTGGTGAGGAGCTAATTGAGCTTGTGGAATGCCTTTTCTGATTCTTCGGACAATTGGAATGGCCCGAACTTTCTCAATAGCTTGAAGAAGGGAAACACCCACTCTGCCAAGCTTGAGATGAACTGGTTGAGCGCAGCTAGACATCCAGTTAGCTTCTGGACATCCTTGACGCGGGTTGGGGCCGCATCTCTTCAATAGCCTTGATGTTCACCAGATTTGCCTCAATTCCTCGGTAAGTCACCAAGAATCCAAGGAGCTTCCCGGAGCTAACCCCAAAGACGCATTTGTCCGAGTTCAGCTTGGTGCGCGTTATGTGCAGCTTGTCGAAGACAGCTTGTAGGTTTTCAAGGTGTGATTCCTTGTTCTTCACCTTCAGGATGATGTCGTCAACGTAGGCCTCCACCAAGTCCCTAGTGAACTCTCCAAATGTTTTGTTCATGGCTCGCACAAAAGTTGAAGTAGTGTTTTTGAGACCGAAAGGCATAGCAGTGTAAAAATACAACCCATCTACTTTTATGAAGGCAATATGCTCTTCATTTTCCCTAGACATTTGAATCTGATGATATCCAGAATATGCATATAGGAAACACAATAGTTCACACCAAGAGGTGGAATCCACTATCTGGTCTATTCTAGGTAGTGGAAATTGGTCTTTTGGGCATGCCTTATTCAAAGTGGTGTAGTTGATACACATTCGAAGCATTCCGCCGAACTTTGGTAGACGACTGGGTTCGCCAGCCACCTAGGATGATGAAGCTCCTAGATGAAACCAGCTTCGAGCAGCTTCTTGATTTCTTGTCTGATGAATTTTTGCCACTTGACTGATTACTTTAGGGGCTTCTGATGTACTAGCTGTGTGTCAGGATATATCTTCAGACTGTGCTCAATCACCTCCCTAAGGATCCCAAGCACCTGTTACAATTTCCATGCAAACACGTCAACGTTCACCTGGAGGAAAGTGATGAGCACGAGTTCCTATTTGTGGTCTAGACCTTCTATTATACGGGTGGTATGAGCAGCATCAAATCTGATTTGGACAACTTTGATGGTAATGTTGGTGTTGCCGCTTTGTTGCACACGTGGTGTAGAAGTTGAGCCTAGTTGACGAGAGATCGGAGGTTGAGCAGTTGGCTCCTTGCCGGATCCTTACTCTTGCACTATTGCAACTGCGAGGAGTTCTTCCAGCGCGGTGTCTCACGCAATGCGATCTTGGCGAATCCGGAGGTCGTATGAAGGAGTAGGCATCTTCAACACCAGATAGCCGTAATGGGCTATGTCCATGAACCTATACAGGGCTAGCCTGCCTCAGATGGCTTTGAAGGGAAGGCTAATGTGCGCTACGTCGAAGACCAACTTCTTGGGCCTATAATTGTACTGAGTCCCGAAGGTCACCAGGAGTATTTTTTATCCGAGAGGAGTGATAGCTCCTGGACCTACTCTGGAGAATGGACAAGACGGACCAAGGTCCGAGAGGCTGAGCTGGAGCTTCACGAACGCTGCATTGCTGAGGAGGTTGAGCGCTGCACCTCCATCCACTAGGACATGGTAGAGCTGGATGTCGTTGATGGTAAGAGAAACCATCAAGGGTAATGGACTAGCTCCGGTCATATTCTTTGGGCAATCCAAAGCATTGAAGGTGATGGAGGTATCCATCCAATTCCAATATGGTTCTGCCTTGGCAGTGGGAGCTACAACAACCATCTCCCGATGTATTGTTTTGAGGATACGCTGGGAGGTGATATCCTAGTACCCTCTATATATCATATGGAGAGTCTTCTGATGCTCATTGTCGAATACGTCGGAGTCATCGTCGACAATATTCTATACGACCTCCAGTACCTTCTTGGGGTCCTGGAAACCTAGCTCCTGTTTCCCTTACCGTTGGCGGAGAGGGGCTCTTTCTTGGCGTTTATTGCTGCAATCAATGAGCCGCTGGACCTCGCGACAGTCTTTGAGGTTGTGGGTGTTCATATTGTGGATCGGACACAACATCTTCTCACTGTCACCTCACTCAGTCGATGGTCGGGGTCGTTTTTGGGGTCGTGGCCTGTAGCCACCAGGAGCTGCAGCTGCTGCAGCAGTAGTAGATGTGCCGGCCAACAGGTTTTTCCTGCCTTTGGGCTTCTTCTTCTTTTTTCCACTGCTGAAGGCAGCAACTTCATCCTCGGAGGAGGATTTACCAGCCTCCGGTGCTGGTTTCGAGTGCATCTTCTGGCCCTCTGCAGCCCTAGCACATTTGTCGGCTAGGCCGAAGAGCTCTGTGACACTGCTGACATCCTTGGTTTCCAGCTTTTACAACATCTTCTTGTCTCTAACTCCCTTTCGAAATGCTACAACGACAAAGGCGTTAGAGATGGAAGGAATAATATTCCGTACCTGAGAAAATCATTGAATGAATTGTCGCAGTGATTGTCCCGCCTTCTGTTGTACGGCAAATAAGTCTAGATTTGTGCCAGGTCGGTTGCAAGAGCTCCCGAAGTTGGCAGTGAACTGGCGGCATAGTTCCCCCCAACTGTAGATGGAGCTAGAAAGAAGACTCATGAACCATGACCTGGTTGTCTTGGTTAGAGCCACTTGAAAGTAGTTGACCATCACGACCTCATTGCGTCAAGCTGCGAGGATGGCGATGGAGTAGATATAGAGGAACTCAAGAGAGTTGACAGTAACGTCATACTTCTCTAGCAGATGAGGATGGAACTTCAGAGGCCATTTGACCATGCAAAGATGCATGGCCAACGCTAAACAACCACCCCCTACTCCCAAGAGTGAAGGGTTTTCACGAGCAGCTCACCTCTCATGAGTGCGCTCCATGAGGACGCGGCCATATTGCCTCATGTACCGACGGTCGAGCTCCGACCAGAGATCATGCGTCGAGAGCCTTACCGCCGTATGGGTGCGGCGTGCCCCAAAGGGCAGTGACGTCACTTGCTAGGAAGGCGCATTCCTCCTGTGCTGTGACACTTGAGGACCAAGTCTACCGGACAAGGTCCTGTTTCTTGAAGATGCCTGCCTAGCAGGGGGCAAACCTTTGTTACTAATGGCATTGAGTGCAGCTGGAACCAAGTGATCCACATTAGTGCGCCAATGCTCCATCGCGCTCTGAGGAGCTCCTGGTGCTGAAGGACGCTGGAGAAGAGTCTGCGCTGCGTTCAGCGCCTTCTCGGGGTTGTTTTTCGATGTAGTGACCGACACGAACACACCATATTGCTGCGATGGTGGGGGTGGTGGTGGAACAACACCCGCCAGGACAACAACGTTGGCCGGCTGCTGCACGTTGGAGGGATTTCCTCCAGCAGGCTGCTCAGCATGACCGTTGGATGATGCTGCGGAGGAATTCACCATCTCAAAATCTAGAGTGCCCCTACCTGGCGCGCCAAATGTCGAAGTGTAGACTAAACACTTCCCCCGATACTACTAAAACATAGTCCGCGGAGGTTCGTATTCGGTTGGGGTGTGCGTAAGATTATGAATGAGACTGTGACATAGAGAATTTTTACATGGTTCAGCCGCCTGACCGTAAGACCCTACTCCACGAGGTCGTTGTTGATGAGTTTGTGTGCGTAGTATGTGTATGAGCTTGCTTGCGCCTCTTTACCATGCGGCGCAACCCTTTTATATGCCAAGGGCTGGCCGTTATAGGGATTGTCTGGTCCAAAATGTGGCCCCAGCTGTAATTAATCACCTATACGTGATCTACATGTACAAACTATGACTAATAGTGTGATAACGTGCCTTAATAGTGGCGTTACCAATCATGATAGTCTTCTGATTGTGTGTCATTAATGTTAATTAATGACATGTTAATCAGGTCTTGTAACGGCTGTTTCAAAGCCTCTTGAATGTCCATGCCGTTGGAGATCCTGTAGTCGTTGCAGGCTTAGGTCCGGAGCTACGACATGTGGAAGCTCCTGAGCTTCCCTCTTCGGGGAGGTAGGTCCGGAGCCACTCGACGTGTGGCAGCACTGGAGCTTTCCTATACTAGGGGTTATGTCCGGGTGAAAGCATCTAGGCCCCGATGAGGTATGGTTTCGGTGATTAATGACAACCATTGGATTTTACTAATGAATTTGTGGATGCAAGGTCTCCCATATCACTCAATCAAATGAAATCTATATGATGAACCTCAACTACTAATCATTGGAGACCCCTAAACAATCACTTTATGAGATCAATCAATGGTATGAAGACTAGAAGTAAAAGCTCATATGTCAAAGTTATTCAACCATAATTGACAACACTCAATGCTTCAAAATCATCAGAAGAATATTTACAACAATTGTCTAAAAGGTAAATCGAGAAAATTCCAAAAGAATCACTTAGAACAACTCGAAGCAAACAAAATCAACTCACCGGATCAACCGATGTTTCCAGAAAACAACACATCGGTCGAGTTGGTTCAACAGAAGAAGAAGACCTCAGAACCAAGTACTCACCAGATCATCTGATGATAAAAGACAATGTTACATCGGTCCATCAGTACAGTAAGCTATATCCCTGGACCAAGTGTAACACCATATCATCCGATGTACAGAAATATACACATCGGTCAATCAGTCCAGTAAGCATCAAGGTTGAACCAATTCTGAAGGAAGTGCCACTGGATCATCCGATGAGAAGACAAGTGTAACATCGGTCTAACAACAGTCATATCTGACATAGTGACATCAGCTAAAGTGAACTTGACCGATGATAACTGAAGGGAGATCATCGGATCATCCGGTGTTCGCAGAGCAGTGATGTCAGCCTACTTTTCCAATGGCTATTTCGTGAAGGCTGGCTATTTATACCCCTTCAACCAGTCTATTCGATAAGACTTGAAGCCCAGGCTTACTCTACACCTTACCAAGCATTCAAGGCATTGAGCTACCACTTCCATATAATTTTCACCACTTGTACACCAAGAGATAGGCTAGAACTAGCTAGAGATAGTGCTTGTGTGCCTCCATTCTTGGTGATTGGAATCTCTAGTGTAGTGAGAGCTGTAAGGGAGTGTCCCTTGGTGTTTGTAATTGAGAGAGACTTCCGGAGCTTGCCAATATGATTGTGGAAGCGCGGAGGATCCAAGTTGTACAAGGCTTGAGCTCCACCTTGCCGAGGTTGGCGAACAAAGAAGAATAGTGAAGATCCCTAGTCTCGGCGACTTGGGTGTGGCTATACCCTTTGGTGGGTGCCACAACGTGGATGTAGGAAGATCTTGACGATCTTGCCGAACCACGGGATAAATCCTTGTGTCTCCTCGGGAGTTTGCATTCTCTTCCTCTCCCTTACACTTATGTATTTCGTATATCGCAAAGTCACTATTCACTTGAATGCATAGGTTGTTTAGGGAATTGGGCCTTCAGTAATTAAGTTTTATTGCCTTAATTTTTGAAAAGAAGCCCAATTCACCCCCCCTCTTGGGCATTCGATCCTTACAATTGGTATAAGAGCAAGGTTGTTCATTGGATCATTCTAGCTTCACCGCTAGAGAGCTAAAATGGCCAAGATTGGGGGTTCGGTTCCTATCTTCGAGGGCAAGAACTTTGCCTATTGGAAAGCACGCATGCGCGCTTATCTAGAGGCTATTGCTCCCGAAGTATGGGAGGCGACCCACGCGGGGTTTGGTGAGCACAATTATGTTGGTGATCAAATTAAGTTGGATGCTAAAGCTAGGAATGCAATTTATGAATGTATTAGTCAAGATGTGTTTGCTAGGATTGCTAGCAAGGAAAAGGCTTGTGAAATTTGGGCTTGCTTGATAGAAATTCATGAGGGCTCTTCTCGTGTCAAAGAACTAAAATATCACATGCTTAAAGCCAAATATGATGAGTTCAAAATGCTACCTCATGAAAATGTCAATGAAATGTTCTCTCGGTTGAATGTGGTTATTGAAGAAATTAATGCTCTTGACATTGTTTCTCTTGGCAAGGTACTCATCAACTGCAAGATTCTCATGCTCCTTCCTAAGCCAAAGTACAACATCATCAACTCCATGCTTCAAGAAGAATCTCTTGACCATATTGAAGTTTCGGAACTCATTGGAGAGATTCACGCTCATGAGATGAGTGTACTTGGGATGATGGAGCAATAATCTTAACAGACAATTGCTCTAAAGGCCTCCACCAAGAGAACAAATCTCAACAAAAATAAAGTGGTTGAGCCTAGCCCAGGTTAAGAAGAGCAAGCATCAAGTGAAGATGACGATGATGAGCTTGCATCAATGATGAGAAAGTTCTCTCGCTTGAACTCCAAGATTGCCAAGAAGGTATACACCTTTGATCCCAAAAAGAAAGCATTTCTACCAAAGAGAGATGACAACAAGACTTGTTATAATTGTGGTGATCAAGGTCATATCTCCTATGATTGTCCAAAACCAGACAAAAGAAGAGAGAACCACAAGAGCAAGCATCGCAAGCTTGAAGATAGTGAGGATGATGAAGAGGACAAAGCCAAACAAAGATCCTTTGGGAAGAAGAGATATGACAAGGGCAAGAAGGCAAAACTCTTCCCAAAAAAGAGAAATGGTCCACAAAAGGTGTTCATTGAGGCAAATGAATGGGTCACCGACGAAGAATCGAGTGATGAAGAGAGTGAAGCGGAAGAAGAAAGTTTGGCCGGCCTTGCCATTGCCAACAATGATGACTCACCTCTTCATCCACCACCCATGTGCCTCATGGCTAAAGGTAACAACAAGGTATGTGATGATTCTAGCAATGATGAGATTTCCCCCGATGATTTAACTTCATTAATAAATGAATATCACACTATCATTAAGAGGGAAAAGGGTAAGATTAAGGCTCTTGAAGAAACTCGTTCTAAGCTTGAGAGTGCTAAACTTGATTTTCTTGACAAGTATGAAAGCATACTTAAAGAGCATGACACGCTCAAATCCCATGTCAAGCAAGTTGAGGAGGATAAGGCTCAAATCAAGCTAGATCATCATGAGCTTGATTAGCCCACCAAGCACTCTTGGGAAAAAACAATGAGTTGATCCAAGAGCATCAAATACATAACCTTGCTCATGAACCGCTTGATCAAGAATTGAAAAATATAAAGAAACAAAATCTTAATGATAAGGTATCCATTACTTCTCATGCCACTAATGTCTTGCACAAGTCTGTGCTTTTGAAAGAGAACACTAGGGAGAAGGACTTGTTGGAAGAAATTGAGAGTCTCCGCAATACTGTGGCTAGAATATCAAAAGGAGAAGTCAAGCACAAGTAAATCCTCTTCCAACAAGCAAAGGCCTTCAACAAGAGAGGACTTGGATCCTTCCCAGTGCCTAACAAAGGAAAGGTGCCCTCACCGGAGCTTAGAACAAGCTTCATCAAGGAAGTTGGTTCTTATTGCCAACATTGTGAGGTCACCGGTCACCATACAAGGGAGTGTCCTCTTCCTAACCGACGTTCCCCAAAATTGCCTACTAACTACAAATCTACTTTCAATGATCATTATTATCTCTTGAGTAAAGTAGATGGCAAGGTGAAAGCAAGGTTCATTGGTAAGGACATAAAGGGCATGAAGGGGAAGCTCCCCAAGCAACTTTGTGTCCCAAAGACACTTGTATCACACATACAAGGACCTAAGTTGGCTTGGGTGCCAAAAATAAAAAATTGAATTCATGTGTGTAGGTGAACTACAAAGCCGGTGGGAAGCATTGGGTACTCAATAGCGGGTGCACTCAACACATGACCGGCAATGATGGTATGTTCACCTCTATAGAGGACCCCCGACAATCATGAACAAGTCACCTTTGTCGATAATTCTAAGGGGAAGGTAATTCGGTTGTGTAAGATTGTATTTTTCACATGGTTTCTTTATTTCAAACATGTTGCATGTTAAGTCACTTAGTTTCAATTTGCTTTCTATTGCACAAATTTTGTGATTTTGGGCTAACATGCACCTTTAGCAAGAATGATGTTGTTGTGACAAGCCTAAAGTTGAGGAGAGCCATGATCAAGGGGGGGCTTCAGGGAATTCGAGATATCAATAATTGGAGAGCTCAACTTCTTCCTTAGATTTCAAATCAAGCAACTTCAAGAGGGGACCTTTGTCTATCAAGAAAAGTATACCAAGGACCTCTTGAAGAAATTTGAGATGGGAGATTGTAGCTCAATAAGCACTCCAATGGCAACAAATTGTCATCTTGACGCGGTTAAGGACGGTAAAACTATTGATCAATCTAACTACCGTTCTATGATTGGTTCATTGCTTTATATTACCGCATCTAGGCCCGATATCATGTTTAGTGTATGCTTGTGTGCTCTCTTTCAAGCGGCACCTAAAGAATCGCATCGGAAGGCGGTCTTTAGGATACTTAGGTATCTTAAGCATACCCCTAGTGTGGGCTTGTATTACCCTAATTGTGCCCAAATTCTTTATATGAAGCAAACCCTTTTGGAGTTTGGTATTAAACTTGGTTGTGTGCCTCTCCTTTGTGACAATGAAAGTGCGGTTAAGATAGCTAAAAACCCCGTTCAACACTCCCGCACTAAGCACATTGATATTCGCCATCATTTTTTGAGGGACATGAAGCTAAGGGAGACATCTCATTGCGAGGTGTTAGGTCCAAAGAACAATTGGTGGATATCTTCATTAAACCACTTGATGAGAAAACTTTTTCTAGGCTAAGAAGTGAATTAAATGTGCTATATGCATCAAACGTCATGTAAGTTGCCATGTAAGAATGCATCTCATATAGGTCTTGTCTAACTTTCAAAGGATAGGGGTGAGCAAGGGTTAGCTTGGGATGAAGGTTCTTTTGGGTTTCCCAAGGCTTGGAGAGTGGCTCTCCCTGAAGAAGCCTTTGAAAGGTTCAAATTTGGCAAGATAGATTTATTTTATGTCTTGCATGATGCCTGCCATATAGACTTGCACTCATATTTAAACTTCTTGCATTATAAAGTGTTTGGCATTGCATACGGTAGATTGTCACAAAGGGGAACCCACCTCATGAGAAAGAGACTTGTTTGAAATGCAATATCTCAACTCATAAGATGTGGAAAGAACAAAATGTTAGGTGAGTTAATGACTAAAGGAACATGCTTTAAAAAGATAGAAGTCTTCATCCTCTAGCTCACAAAGCATGGGCCTTACATTTTATTTGGATAATTTCCTCCCTATTTTCTTCGGTGTTCTATTTGCTTTAAGCTTAGCCAAGTTATTGGCAAATTAGCATTTTTGAGGGGTAAGGGGTTGCCCAAAAAGTCCTGAGACATGTGTTTCTCATTTTTTGTTTGTTTGGTCAAAGGACATATATGGGATGTTGCTGTTTTGTAGTCATCGGATTATCCGATGCTTAGGCCAGACCATCATCGGATCAGTCGGTGTTCAAATACCAAGAGTCAGTTCAGTCAGTAACACAAATCAACCGACAAGTTCATTCTGAGAAACATCGGTGTATCCGATGTTCACATTTTTGGAACTGAGCTGAAATCCACCGATGCTATTCCATTCCACGTTGGACCATCCGGTGTCAACGGTACCTTTTCGATGTGCCATTCGACCGATGCTCCTATCTTTTAACGTCGGTCCATCCGGTGTTAAATTTTAAGCTAGGGTTTGGGACCCACCTTTTAAACGCCGCTCCGCCTCCTCACTTTCTCTCTACCCGACCCAGACGCCTTCGCCCGATGCCTCCCGTGCCCTTCCACTGCCGCCGCTCCCTCGCCCTACCGCCGCCACCCTCCGGCTGCCACCGCACCACCGCAGCAGCGCCGCCGCCGCCGCTTCCTCTAGCGCCACCGCCGCCGCTCCCCTCCACCGCCGCAGCCGCTCCACCCAAGCGCCGCGAACGCCGCCTCCCGTGCACCACCGCCCTCTGCGTCGCCGTGGTGCCTACCTCTACGGCTGCCACTACGCCACTAGGGTTTCTGGCCACGACGATCTTCGTGTCGCCGTTTCGTGCGCTTGACATCGTCAACTTCATTCTCGCGCACCGTCTCAATGGCTCGTGACAAGAAGGGAAAGGGCAAGGCCATTGCGGAGCTGGCCGCAAAGTAGCAAAAGTTGTCGAAGGAGGAAAAGAAGGCTTTGATGGCCGCTCGCGCCGCCGAGGAGCGAGAGCGTGGCCGAGGAGGATCATTGAGGATCCGCGAGGCTCGTCCGAGGCAGCCTCCCGTGCCGGATGAGTCTGAGGAAGAAGAAGAGTCGGAAGTGCCGCTTGTTTGCCGGCGCTCAGCAAGGACCCGTGGGGGTCATCCCGCGGCAGTACCACATTCGAGACCATCAGCTGCCGATCTTTGAGAGGACAGGGCGGCCCAGAGAGCCGTCTATGAGATGGACACCAACGTTCGTGTTGGTGAAGGTGTCCGTTTGACATATTACAGAACGATGAAGGCCAAGCAGCTCAAAAGACTCAGATGGAGCATTTTCCTTGAGGAGTGGTTCCCTTGTCCCAGAGATTCACTTGTGGACAGTCGTTTTTGGACCTTGACACAGGCGTCGCTATACGAGATCTATAGACGCCGAGGCCATAAGCTCTTCCAGCACAACTTTCTGGATTGGGATCAGCTTGCCCTGGCAGCCGAGACAGAGATACGCCCCTACTTTGAGAGGTATAGATGGCTGGTGGAGCTGATGTCCTTTGAGAGGAGTGCCTACGTGGAGGACTAGGTCCGCGTATTCTACGCTTCCCTCTACGTCTCTGAGGGCCGCAGATCTATAGATTTCATGTTCATGGGCCAGCACCATCACTTGACGAGATAGACTTTGGCTCAGCTGCTAGGAGTGGATCTCCACGACACTTGCCTGCACGAGAGAGTGTATGGACAGGCAGACCCGCCGAGGAGGCCGCTCACTGGAGGAGTGGCACCACGACGGGAGGAGATACGCTCTCTGTTTGCACCGTCTTTCTCTCCAGACCAGCCAAGGGTACCGGCACTGCTGACTCCAGCTGCGCGCACAGTGCACCTTGCCTTGCACCACACACTTTTGCTGAGGTCCAGATACCTAGAGAGGTTCACCAGCCTGCAGCAGACCCTCCCGTTCTACATCATGAACGGGATGGAGTTCTATATTGTGGACATCCTCATATGTGAGATGGAGGATGTGATCACTGATGGAGTTGGCATGATGATGCAGCTTGTGTTTGGACACTGGATCAGCTACTTGCTCTCCATGGTCGTTCCTGAGGAGTCCGTCGTGCGTGACAGTCTCACTGACGAGAGTGTCACACGGTTCAGCCACTACCGTGCTCCAACTCCTGGAGACCGCCGCCTTGGCCGTCCAGCCGAGCGTCAGGTCCGTGCTCGGCTATCCGAGGAGGATTGGTCAGATCTGGAGAAGGAAGATGAGAGGCTGGCATAGGCAGATGCTCAGGGTGAGGACCTTCAGCATATATGGTCCGAGAGCGACACGGATGACAACGTTGAGGAGTACTTCCCACCTCCTCCCTCACCCAGGCAGCACGACGCGGAGGCTGGAGGCTCGACTGTGCCACCCCCTACTCCACCTCATGTCTCAGAGGCACAGGTCTCTCAGCCATCGGAGCTTACCTCCTTACTACAGCAGATGGTTGATCAGCAGCGCCTGGACCGGCTTGCAGCTGAGCAGGCCCAAGCTGAGCAGGCAACACATCTTTTGGAGCTCTAGCAGCAGCAGCAAGAGATGCAGCGCCAGATCGCCCGTGAGAGGCGAGAGGACACAAACAGGCTGACTGGGCTGATAGATCAGATGCACCAGCGCTCCCTCGACCAGCAGCAGCAGACGCAGCAGGCGATGATGGGCATCCTGGGGTTGATCACCAACCTCTACACCCAGACCGGGATTGCCCTGCTGTCGCAGCTGCCAGGCTTTGCTCCACCCCCGCCTGTCCTTGCTCCAGCTGCAGCTCCAGTGCCGACCACGCCGATCCCGATGATCAGCATGTCTCCACTGCTTGCTCCAGGCGCACTGATCCACTCTCCGCTGCCACCTACGACGTTGTTCCACCAGACGCCAACATCCGTCGTCAGTGCCCCGTTGCCAGCAGCTCCGACTCAGTAGGCACTGACAGCGGCTCCTACGGCTCCTACAGCTCCCTCCACTTCTACTCCAGCCTCAGCCGCAGCAACAGGTAGCAGCTCCGACGACAGCACCCCCGACGGTGACGAGTTCGTCATCGCTCCGAGCACTCGGGGTTCTTAGGCACTCGGATTCCTTTTTGGTGTCTTGATGCCAAAGGGGGAGAAGAGTTAGAGGAGAGTCAGGGGGAGGATAGCTCAGTCTCAGGGGGTGTCCTAGCTGTAGGGGGAGTCTCCATCTATATCTTTTGTAATTTGGTGTTTTTGCTACTCATTTGCTATTCATTGAGTATTCATGTGCCACTTATTCTCTTGAGTTATTGATCGATTGAGCTTTCGCGTTATTAATCTCTTTTTAGTCTTCAAGTTTAATATGCTTTATCTTGTACTCATTGCATATCTTCTTGAGTATTGTACTATCAAATTCATTACTATTATGCTTCACTTGTTGTGTTGTCATCAATCACCAAAAAGGGGGAGATTGAAAGCATCTATGCCCCCATGAGGTATGGTTTCGGTGATTAATGACAACCATTGGATTTTACTAATGAATTTGTGGATGCAAGGTCTCCCATATCACTCAATCAAATGAAATCTATATGAATATGAACCTCAACTACTGGTCATTGGAGACCCCTAAACAATCACTTTATGAGATCAACCAATGTTATGAAGATTAGAAGTAAAAGCTCATATGTCAAAGTTATTCAACCATAATTGACAACACTCAATGCTTGATAATCATTAGAAGAATATTTACAACAAGTGTCTAAGCGGTCAATCGAGGAAATTTCAAAAGAATCACTTAGAACAACTCGAAGCAAACAAAATCAACTCACCGGATCAACCGATGTTCCAGAAAACAACACATCGGTCGAGTTGATTTAGCAGAAGAAGAAGACCTCAGAACCAAGTACTCACCGGATCATCCGATGATAAAAGACAATGTTACATCGGTCCATCAGTACAGTAAGCTATATCCCTGGACCAAGTGTAACACCAGATCATCTGATGTACAGAAATATACATATCGGTCAATCACTCCAGTAAGCATCAAGGTTGAACTAATTCTGGAGGAAGTGCCACCGGATCATCCGATGAGAAGACAAGTGTAACATCGGTGTAACAACGGTCATATCTAACACAGTCACATAAGCTAAAGTGAACTTGACCAATGATAACTGAAGGAAGAGCATCGGATCATACGGTGTTCGCAGAGCAGTGATATCAGCCTACTTTTCCAACGGCTATTTCATGGAGGCTGGCTATTTATACCCCTTCAACCAGTCTATTCGATAAGACTTGAAGCCCAGACTTACTCTACACCTTACCAAGCATTCAAGGCATTGAGCTACCACTTCCATATCATTTTCACCACTGGTACACCAAGAGATAGGCTAGAACTAGCTAGAGATAGTGCTTGTGTGCCTCCATTCTTGGTGATTGGAATCTCTAGTGTAGTGAGAGCTGTAAGGGAGTGTCCCTTGGTGTTTGTAATTGAGAGAGACTTCCGGAGCTTGCCAAGACGATTGTGGAAGCCCGGAGGATCCAAGTCGTACAATGCTTGAGCTCCACCTTGCCGAGGTTGGCGAACTGAGAAGAATAGTGAAGATCCCTAGTCTCGGTGACTTGGGTGTGGCTATACCCTTTGGTGGGTGCCACAACGTGGATGTAGAAAGATCTTGACGATCTTGCCGAACCACGGGATAAATCCTCTTGTCTACTCGGGAGTTTGCATTCTCTTCCTCTCCCTTACACTTATGCATTTCGTATATCACAAAGTCACTATTCACTTGAATGCATAGGTTGTTTAGGGAATTGGGCCTTTAGTAATTAAGTTTTATTGCTTTAATTTATGAAAAGAAACCCAATTCAGCCCCCCTCTTGGGCATTCGATCCTTACACCAGGGTTGCTAGACAAGTGGCGGGTCTGGAGCTTCCCTATGAAGGGAGGTAGATCCGGTCCAGTTGGACACATCGTAACACCGAAGCTACCCAAATGAGGGATGCGGGCCCAATGCTGTTAGACATGTGCTGCCTTCGGATGTCTTCAACTCAGACATAAGAACTCCTTGGTTTTAATTGTGGTATCAGGGGGTAACTGGTATTCAGGGTACTGACAACTAGGAATCAAAGATTTTAACCGATTAATTTTAGATTCTAGTGATTCAAATTTAATAGCATTGTCCCTAAATTTTTTATCCTTTTTCTTAAGTTTAACAGTGGCACGAGAAATAGCATCACACATTTCATTGCAAGTGGGACATACCTCTTCATCGTTGCTATTATCTTCTGCTCCCTCAATGCTTGATCTTGAATTGCCCGCCATGAAACACATATTTTCCAAAGTGTATTCATCTTCATCACTTCTAGAGTCCACATCGCTCGAGCCAAGTTCTTGAAGTCCAGAGACGAAATCGTTTACCAATTGGCAACCTGTAAACCCTTCTTTTTCTTCTTGTTGTGGGCATAGGAAGACTTGAAATTTGTTTGCTTCTCATCACGGGGAGTAGAACCTAAAAGGTTAGGACAATTTGTATGAAAATGTCCAAACTCACCGCATTTGAAGCATCGTTGAGGTTCACTACTTCCTCTCCTTCGAGTTCGCATATTTTGCTATGCTTTCGAGAATCAAGTAGGGAGAAGTGCTATCTCCTACTCTGAAATCTCTTCAATCTATTGAAGGTTTAGAGAGGACGACAAAGTAAGTGTACCACCTGATGAAGATTGACTAGAACTAGACATGTCACATTGTGAAATAAATGCAAGAGACTTGTTGGGGTCTTTACATGATATTATGTCTAGTTCATGAGTTTACAATTTAGAATATAGAACAACTAAGGTAAGTGTACTCATGACAGTAGATTCACGTACAGTTGTTACTTTCATCTCTTAAATCGACATGTATAATGCACTTAACAATTGCCTAGCATTTTCAGTATCTGAAAATTAACATCGACGCTACAACAGTTGCTGAGGATTCTATTAAAGCAAGCAAAGATATCATCGATTGACTCACCGGGTTGCTTCTCAAAATGCATGTACTCTTTCTTGAACATGTCTTGACTTACCTCCTTAATCGTATTGGATCCTTCATGGTAGTGCATAGTGCTTTCCACACATCATATGCAGATTGGAGGTGTGCAACATTGTCAAAGTCGCTTTGGGTTAATCCTTGTATAATCAAGTTGCACACCTTATTGTTGTTGTCGTCGTCTCTCATGTTAGTAGCCATAACTTCATCATTTGAAGGCATGATAAACCGCTTAATTACCTTTTTCCATATGGTGAAGCATTGTGCATGTATGTAAGCCTCATGCGAGCCTTCCAAATCTTAATATCAATGCCACTGAACACACAAAGTTTTGCGGGGTATTTCATCATGATGATTAGTCAAAATCTGTGCACATCACACAGAATAGAGCACCGTGGCTTTGATACCAATTGTAGGATCGAAGAACACGTGAAAAGCTACCAGAGGGTGGTGGGGTAAATGGTGGATTAAAACTTTTTTAGCGGAAGCAACAAAAACCCCTTTGGCAGAAAATCAATCTGATAGAGAAACTGCGTGTGCGAGTGTTTCCAATGTGTTCCAATCATGAAAAATTAGTGTAGATCGTAGAGAATCAATTTACAAAGACACAACAACAAGAAACACAAGAAAACGTCTAGTAAAACTCAAGTTATGACTAAAACCTCGAGCAAAAGTAAATCTTTTCTAACACAAAGCAAACAAGTCTACTATACTGCAGAGAAACTCGTGTAAAGTAAAAATAATAAATCCAATGACCATGAAATTTTTACATATGATAGAGTATTGAGTTTTGAAGACAACAAACAAAGAATCATATCAAATAGATTTGTAAAATGCAAGTTACAATCAAAACATCGAAGAAAGGTCGGACAGCTCTGAAACTCGATGAGAAAGACTTGACGAAAAAAGTCAGACGAACAAGGCAAAAAAGCTCCTCTAAAATACAAAATTTTATTCAAAGAAATAATAGAGGAATAGCCCAAAGTCATCTTACCACGAGCTCTCACCTCCCTTGCTTATATAACCAGCCCTTAGGTTAACCCAATCCGAACTAGGTCTCTAATCCTAATTCGTTTCAACTGAAACTTTCTATAACTGCTCAAGACTCTTCTATACACAGATAGAAGCAATCTTAAGACTTCCAAACACCCAAAGAACGTACCCAACATTACTAAGATAACTCCACTTCGTGCCTAACACAAAATTCTATCATAACCAACTCAAATCTTTCCGTATTTGAGCCATAACCGCCTCAGCCGCTGCCCGAGTGCAAAATCCAGCTGGTTGAACCTTTCCAACCGTATCTTCACTTTCATATATATCTCTTCACCAAGCCTTGGAACAATGTATTGATCTTTTCCACATCCATTCACTCCTTGCATACGTGCAAACACTTTCCAAAACGTCCACGATACCTTCATATACATTGTTCTTGACCCAAACATGTTGCTTGACCTCCCAATCAACTCAACCACAATTCCTCCCGAACATGGTTGTTGGACATCATCTTCTCTCTAAGACTGGTTCAATGGATACCGTCATTAGCCATGACTTGACCTCAATCAACAACTGCAAATGAATAAACAATCAAATGAGCACAAGTCCGCGACTTGACTCACATTAGTCTGATAACCGCAACACCTTATGTGAGCACCTGACATAAGCATGTTGCAAACATAGCAAGAAAGTATCCAGCCAAAACACATCAAAAACATAGTAAAGGAATACTAAGTAAACCTTCTCACAAGCCAAAAATAAGTTTGAAACATTGCAAGTTAAAACTTATCCAAGGCCGGCTCTATCTTTTTGGGGGCCCTAGGGCGAAGATTACGGTATGGGCTCGTAAAATTATAGATACGTATACACATATTGATGCATACATGATTTCTTTTACTTTTTAATTTTCTAGACATATATTCTTAGTTTGGGATATTTAAAATAAGTATTATTGTATTGTATTAAACACTTGATGAATATGATAGTATGACAGAAAGGAAAAAGGAATATTAAAATAAAATAAGTATATCTGATTGTCTGCCAGTACGAACTGAATTTCAATGACTTCATCAACAATGATGCTTCAGTTGTTCATAAAAAAGGTTATTCGAGAATTTCTAGGCACAAAATCATGGCTAACGATATTAAGATCAATATTATCTAAAATAGCGTTATCAATACAACATATAGCCAATCCATTAAATATTCATTTGTTATCTTATATTCCTTTTCTCAGTACAGAATGGCTTGTCCAACATTTTAGCACCTATAAGTGTGAAAGAATTAAATACATGAAATTAGATCATTTTACACGTGACCTTATAGTATATGACAGGCCATGCCGTCCAGCCTTCCAGCGTGAGTCCCTGCTGCACAGCACGACCGCGCCTGCCACCAATCACGCTCAACTCTCGGCCTCTCGCTAGCTCTCAGGCCTCAAGCACACACAGCATCGTAGCAGCGGCTAGTACTCACACATGCAGACGCGAGAGCAACTGAGCACATATATAAACTACATCTACTTGAAATGTTTTTTTAACTCAATAATCAACATGCAGCATCATGGGCCCCCTCCCGGCCTCGTCCTAGGCGGTCGCCCCACCCGTCTAGGCCCAGAGCCGGGCCTAAACTAGGCCTTCTAGAGTCGGGCCTGAACCGATCGACACTGTATGTAAAGGCCAAAAATCGGACATTCCAATCCCAAGCTCATGTGCAAATCACGTGTCGGAAATTTCGGACAGTCCTAACCAACTAAAGAGTAAATGGTACTCCAAAAACACTCCCACCACGTCGACTCACGTGCAGCTCATGCAAGTGAAAGTTCTGACAACCCGAAGCGTGAAACACGTGCAACTCGCGTGAGAAAAAGTTCAGACAATCTGAAACTATCGATGGTAACGTTCCTCCCCAAAAACATATTAAAAAGTTCAGACAATCCAAAACTATCGAAGGTAACGTTACTATCAAAATGCAATTAGAAAAGTTCGGATAGTGTGTATCATGGTGTATCGTCGTGTATCGGTGTAAGCTCAAAACTTTGAATTTGAACCTTCACTTTTATTATAATTCAATGTATTCAGCACACATAGGTCTCACATGTTAAAATTGAATCACCAGAAGCTGAAAATAATCAGCTAAAATCCTTGATTCCTAGTGATGATTATTGTTTCTCAGATGAACTAATATATGAGCAATCGCCCTCTCTAAGAAGTGTGCACACCTCCACACTTGATAAACTTGAGCTTGAAATTCAAAAGAGCAGATAGCTTGCTGCACTTAATGGTAAAAATGGAATCATAAAAGATGCTAGCTATTGTACAATTAATTTGCATTTTTCTAGCTGTGATGACCTTACTAAGAAATTACATAATGCTAGGGATGAGACTTCTGCTTTAAACAATGCTCTACGTTCTCATTAAGTTGATTGTTGTTCTATTGCAAATTAAAAACAAAAACTTCATGTAAAAACTGCTCAGACTTGCCTAAGAAACTTGATGATATGCATAGGATACTAGAGCAATTTTGCAATGGGAATAAGAAATTTGCTGATGAATTCTTCTAGGGAACTACTAAAATGCAACCAACACTCTGGTGCAATTGTGCAAAAATTAAACCTGAATCACACAATCTCCATCCAAAGATTATTACATTTTTACACTTAAAATGTCCCACCCGATAACATTAATGTAGTGTTAGATAGAGGGGTTTAAATGTAAAATGTACTAACCGTTAGATGTAGATCGTGTGGTTCAGACGTAATTTTCGCACAATTGCACCAGAATACTGCTTGCATTCTAGTTGTTCTCATTCTTCTATGTCTTGCAATGATAAAACTGTCTTAAATTTTGATTCTCATGCTCATGCTAAGACACATCCACCTAAGGTTGTAAAGTCACTAGGAAGTGGTTTTATTCAAACAGTGCCTAGAAAAAAGAGGTTGTTTTAGGTCAGCGGGGGTGTTGTCTCATTCAGGTGCTATCAAACATGTTGCTTGCTCCTATAGACATGAATATAAAATTAAATTTCATTGTACCTATTTTAGTATAGATGACCATGTAATAGATTTTTGTTATAGACTAGCTAAACAAGAAAAGAAGCAAATAATGGTAGCTAGATCACGTAACAACCAAGCAAAACATGCTGCACGTGCTGAACCCAATGTTATACACTTGCAACAAGCTGTGATGAGTCACAAAAATTCTAAGTTTGCTCTCAAACCTACTATTTTTCGTGCTACACATGTCACTCCTCATTGGGTAGTAGTTGGGTGCCAAAATTCTCAAACTTTGGCTCATAAACTTATTATATTTTCTCAACTTTTTCGTGTTATTACTGCTGGACATCGTGTGACTCAGTACTGAATTTCTAAATGTCTTTTGACTAACTCCAATATTGAGTCATTGATGTATTGTGCTGCTATGTAGGTCACACGCTTGTAAGGACAACATTTGGCTTGTGGATTCAGGTTGCTCACGCCACATGTCAGGTAAAGATGCATGTCTGCAGGGTGAAGATGAGGAAGAAGTGGTGCTGCTGCTGAAAAGTTCAAAAGCTAATGACATCGCCCCTGCTCCTGATTTCAATCCACAACAAGCACCAACGACTACTATTGCTGATCTACATCATCCTCAAGCCACAAGCTCTTCGATTTAGGATGAACATGAAGAACAAGAAGCTTGTGAAGTGTTTACTCCCTTGTACATCCTCAAATGGTACCCTCTACAACAGATTATTGGAAGCTTGCACGAACGAGTCACACGGTCCAGGTATTTTTGATCCAAACTCTCATGCTCTTTCTGCTTTTGTTGCTTCTTTTAAACCCAGAGATATATCATATGCACTCGCAAATGAATCTTGGATTATTGCCATGCATGAAGAGTTAGAAAAATTTGAATTTTTTTTGAAAATTTGTACCTCCACCTAATGGTCCCACATTAATAGGAACTAAATGGGTGTTTAAAACAAACAATGTGAGGATGGGGTTGTGGTTAGGATTAAAGCTAGGTTGGTTGCTCAAGGTTTCACAAAAACTGAAGGTCTATATTTTTATAAAACTTTTGCTCCTGTTACTAGAATAGAAGCCATAAGAATTTTACTAGCCTTTGCTGCATCTAATGGTTTCAAGTTATATCAAATGGATATGAAAAATGCTTTTCTTAATGGCTACATGGATGAGGAGGTTTATGTTAAGCAACCAACAAATTTTGAAAATTTTTCATTTCCTAATCATATTCACAAACAGTCCAAAGCTTTGTATCGTCTCAAACAAGCCCCTAGAGCATGGTATGGCTAGTTAAAAACATTCTTTCTCGAAAAGGATTTACCATGGACAAAGTGGATAAATTTTTTTATGCTTAAGCATGGCAATGACTCACTATTAGTTCGAATGTATGTGGATATAATTATCTTTGGTTGTGCTTCTTATGACCTTGTGTCCATGTTTTAAGCTATGATGATTTCAGCATTTGAGATGAGTATGATGGAAGAACTCATGTACATCTAGGGGCTGCAATTCAAGCAAACTAAGGATGGAATCTTTGTGCATCAAACAAAGAATACAAAAGATCTCCTTAGGCGTTTCAACATGAAAAATAGCAAGCCTCTTTGGACACCAATGGGAACAAATACAACACTGGAACTTGATGAAGATGATGAACCCGTTGATAAAAAATAATATAAAACCATGCTATGATCACTTTTGTACCTCGCGGCATCAAGACCGGACATACAATTCAGCGTATGTCTTTGCGCATGGTTTCAAGATTCTCCAAGTGCTTCACATCATCAAAAGAATTCTCAGGTACTTATGTGGTACTCAAGAATTTGGTATTTTCTTTCTTATTCCTCGACCGTTACTTTGAAAGCTTTTTCGGATGCTAATTTGAGGATTGTTGGATTGATGGGAAAGTACTTCGGGTGCTTGTCATTTTGCTGGTAACTCTTGTGTTGTTTTGTCCTCTGGAAAACAAAGTTTAGTTGCACAATCCACAACCGAATATTAATATGCAGCTGCTGCTAGCGCTTGCTCACAAACTCTTTAGATTGTTCAAATAGTTAAGAACTATGGGGTCGATCTAGATAGTGTTCCACTGTTTAGTGATAGTACTAGTGCCATTTGCATTGCTAAAAACCTCGTGCAACATTCTAGAACAAAGCACCTTGACATTAGGTATCACTTTCTACGCGATAATGTTGAAAAAGGAAACATTGTGCTTGACCATGTAGATACCAAACAACAATTGGATGACATTTTCAGAAAACCATTGGATCTCACGCGTTTTTCATTCATTCGTAGTGAAATAGGGGTTATGCATCTTTATAGCTTAAATTGAGGGGCTATTTTGCAACTTGTGATGTCTATGTGTGAATCTAAAACTAAAAGACAATATGAGCACAAGTGTCTCAAATGTAAAAGACTTTATGATTCTCTTTACATGCTGAAAGTTCTTACTGCATTACTTGTGTTATACATGTAAAAGCCCACATTTGTATAAAGCAAGAATTAAAAAATGTGTCAACTTAAATTTTTTTAAGTTTAAATAGAATTTGAACTCATATGAGCTAGTATATGACTCCTAAAAGCATTAGTGCAATTCTTAGAACAAAAATCAATAAGTGAAAAAAAAGACTTGGGAAGAGAAAATAGTGCACATAAGGAATTAAAATAAACCTTAAATGTGAGTTTCAAAATCAATTCAAAATTTTCTGTTCAAAATGGCCAAAACTCCCAATTTGAATTTTTCTAATGTGTTTCTCATTATTCAAATATCACTCCTCTCCAGTTTGATCATTTTTGGAACCTTTTTGCTAATTATTTGAATCAAATCAGGGAGGGCATCCTAATTCAAATTTAGATTCAAATTACACCTTCCACATTTTCAAATGCAAAATTAGTTTTTATATTTGATCTCCTCACATCCGAATTACCCTATCTGCCGATTCACAACAGTTTTGATGAATGTTTGAATTGAATTTAAATTCAACAGAGGAATTAAGGTCCACCTTTGGGTCCCACGTGTCATTGTAGCAGTTGAATGCTCTGTTTCCCTTGCTCCGTGCTAGTGCCACCGTGGTTCTTATTTGCCACCAACTGCTTGCTTCCCAGGAGAGGAAACCAGCTCACACATTGATATTTCTCCCTCCTTATCATGTTTTGGCCAGAGAAGATGCAGTTTCTCTCTCTGATGTTCCCTCATCGGGCAACCCTCTGTTCTTGGCGGAAACAACGTTGACGATGAAAATCACCACCGTACATTTGAATGTAGGCCTAGAGGGGGGGGTGAATAGGCCTTCTTGAATTTCTCGGTTCCTGTAGCACTTCAACAAAAAGGTCAAATCCAGATATATCGGACTAGTCCGGTAAAGTGCGGACTAGTCCGGATTTCACGGACTAGGTTGATCAAGTTAGGTCAATTTGATTGATTCGTTTTCGTTTGCAGCGGAAATATAAACTTTAATGACAGTTCAATAGCTGTATGTTAAGTTTTATTGCAAATGTGATTCTTGTTCAACTATTTAACTTCAATTCAACAATATGAATCAAACCCTAGATAATGTTGATCAACTAGAATGATGAACACAAACGAACAAGACACAAGATTTATCCCGTGGTTCGGTTACCACGAAGGCAGCCTACGTCCACGTTGAGGAGCCCACAAAAGGACCGGGTCTTCACCAACCCTTCCCTCGTCGGATCGCCACGAAGGCCAATCCTCTTCCACTAATCACACAGGGGTAAATCACCAAGTTGAAGGGGCGATCTCACAAGTTGAGAGCTCCCTTGATTACAAGTTTTAAAACCACCAATAACACACTTCGAAATATACAAATTGAGATGCAAGAGTGTGTTAGAGATTCAAACCAAGAGCTCAATCGTGTGCAAAGTGCCTCTCCAATGATCTACAAGTGATCTTCAAAGGATTGATCGATTTTGCACTCAACTTCGTGGAGAGAGATGGTTTTTGAGTCTCTTGGGAGGTTTGACGGCGCTAGGGTTCCAGAGAGCTTAAAAGTGGGCCGTGCACCTCTATTTACATGGGGTTTCTAGAAATTACCGTTAGGGTTCAGAAAGATCGGACTAGTCCGTGGTGGAGACCGGACTAGTCCGGTGTGCTGTGTGAGGAAAACCCTAAGTGTCCAGGAATATCAGACTAGTCCGATTGAAAAACGGACTTGTCCGATTTCGCTGCTGGAAATCTTCGGACTTGTCCAGTTGCTATCGGACTTGTCCGGACCTGTGAAACCCTAAGTGTTTAGAACGACAAGTCCGCACTTGGAGGACTTGTCCGATTTAGATCAGAGTGTATATCGGACTAGTCCGTGTAGTCACCGGACTTGTCCGAAGTGGATCAGAAAGGGAATTGGACTAGTGCATTGTGTTGAGGACTAGTCCGCACTGGGGAGGACTAGTCCGAGGTGGAACAGAAAGATATCGGACTAGTCCGGTGGAGACCGGACTTGTCCGATCTTGTGCAGAATGTGATATCGGACTAGTCTGACTGATATCGGACTAGTCCGGTCCTGTATGGTTTTGTGCATTGTGTGTGTGTGTGATTAAGTGAGATTGAGCTCTTGGGTGTGTTTCCTTAACACACTCCATACATACTAATCTACTAATTTCTTCTTCTTGAGCTCAAATTCATTCTCCTTCTCAGTTTCCCTCTTTTTGGCATTTTACTCATTTTTCATCATTTTCCTGCATTCATCTCAACAAAAGGATTAGGATCCCAATTGCTTGTCATAAATCATCCAAAACCCACAAGAGGGTCCTAGATGCACTTTCAATCTCCCCCTTTTTGGTGATTGATGACAACCAATTGAGATTTCACAAAATGAGGTATAAAATGAGATTTTCATAAAGTATGCACATATGACTCAAAAATGCATCAGGCAACAAGATAATTATTCATATGTGCATTCTTTATGGTGGGATGCATACTAAGAGCATGATTGCATTAAGAATGACAGAATTTTCATTTACCAACTAATATCAAGTGAATATGGCACTTCAGGAGCAAAAGCTCAGATTTCATCACACACTTGCAAATTAATTGAGCAATTCATCACAGGACCAAACATGATATGAAAAGAGAGTTAAGCAAATACAATCACAATTTAAAAAACATAGAGAGCTCTCTCCTCGCATCCTATTCAGCTAAAGCTTAGACTAGAGACTCCCCCTCAATCTCTCCCCCTTTGGCATCAAGACACCAAAAAGAGAGAGAGAGGAAGATCCTAGGGGCTTCACTCTTCGCTGTCAGTCCTCTCGTCGTCTTCATCATCTTCATCACTTTCGGCTTGATGAGGTTGAGAGGTAGGAGGAGGAGCGGAGCTGCTCGAGCCCCCAATGCCAAAATAGGCAAGCTCGGAAGGAGTCAAGGGGCTGAGCTCGGTGATGTTTGGATCAGAATCTTCAGAAAGTACTGGAGATCCAATTGGATTGATCTCCAGCTTCTCACTCAGCTGCTTCACATTGGCTTTTATGTATCTCATGTCCTCCTTCCTCTTCTGATTTAGCTTGTGAAGCTTCACTTCAGTTTTCTTGCAGGAGGAGAAGATTGCAGCCAAGTACTTGAGGATCCCACTGGCGGATCCTTTCTGAGGGGCTTCCCTGGAGGGAGGAGTAGCCCTAGCAGCTTCTCCTTGCCTTGCCGGCACCTCGGGGCTTGAGGCCGGCGATGGAGCAGCCTGGACACTCACGGACTGAGGCTTCTGAGGCCTCAGTGGAGTGTGCTCCACATCCTTCACAAACTCGATTCCTGTGACCTTCTCAATCATGAACATCAAGTAAGGGGCATAGCCACAGGATCGGTTGGGGGTACTTGAGATATTGACCATATCATTCCAGATATAGTCTGCAACATCGAATTGCCTTTTCTTGCTGATGACCTTCATCAGGGTCCGGAGGTAGCCTTGCACACTCCCTGCATCACCATCCTTGGGAGCAATCGTCTTCCTGAGGACTCTGTTGAGGACCACAAAGAAAGGCTTCATGTTCTTTGTGGAGGGAGGGATAAACTTGGAGGTGGGCTCATACATGAACTGCATTCCATCCCTCTCAATGACCCCAATGTTGTGGATAATGAGGTGGTCATCTCCCTCAGAGTCAATATGCAGCAGGCGGGCAAACTCTTCTTGAGTGATGGAATACTTGGATCCATGAGTCATCCAAGTCACACTTTCTTCGTCTTCACTTGAGAAGTGGCACGTTGCATAGAATTGTGCAATCACTTCATCATTCCAATTATATCTGAAGGCAAACAAATCCTTCAGCCCATGTCTCTCTGCAGCTTGTATCACTTCATCAAAAGCTGCACATTTCCTCTTCTCAAGGTGGGCCCAGTCAATCCATTGACTGCGCACCACCGGGGTCTTCATCGGCAAGTAGATCAGCTTGTAGAAGTCAGCATGGAAATTTGACCAAAATCTGCCATCAGCTGCTTGCTTGGGCCTTGCATAGTAATCCACACTTCTCAGTTTTATGGCCACATCACTGCCCTTGCCATTGAATCTTTCCTCATTTGGGTCCCGGACTCCTTCTCTGGGAGTATGCAGCTTTAGGGGCCCAACAGGCCCTGTGGCAACCCCCTTGCCCTTCCCTTTAGCTTGGCGAGGGCCACTTGACGGAGGAGCAGCCTTCGAGGCGACCTTCTTGACACACACCTTCCTCCGAACCTGGGGAGGTGAGGGAGCAGGCTCGGAGGGTCTCTCTTGGCGTTTCTTGCCCAGACCCGTCGAGGACCGAGGTGCCACCTCGTGGTCCAACTCGGCCTCGAAATCTGAGATTTCATTGTCGGAGCTCGACATGATCTGAGAATGAGTGATCAAGAGAAAAGATAAGTTATACAAGGTATTGGTGAGGTAAGATGGCAATGGAAGGCAGTAGGGAATTAAAGAATTAGGTTTTGGTTCAGAAACAACGGACTTGTCCGGTGCTCAGGCACGGACTAGTCCGGGGGACCGGACTTGTCCGTACCTGGACCGGACTAGTCCGGTGTTCATCAGCAAAAACCTAACAAACTGGATAAAAATTGATCCCTAATGAAATAACTAGTCTAGCATACACATAGTACATCAACTGGACATGCAACTAGTGAAGAATGCTAGGCCAAACGATAAGCAATGAGGAAATTTGTGATTTCTTAGGGTTTGAGGAAAATTTACCAAGAAATCCAAGGAAGCTTGAAAATGTGGGGGTTGGAGGCCGGACTTGTCCGCTAACTTCAATCCCCGAGTCTTCAAGCTTGATCTCCGCCCAAGATTGAGGCTTTTCGACGGAGGAATCAAGGATTCGCCTTGGGAGCTCGAGCGCAAGAGAGAGAAAGCTTGGAGGGGAGTGTGGGGGAAGGGATTAGGGTTTGGTGGCGGCTAGGGTTATGGACACGAAAAATCGGACAAGTCCGGACAGGACCGGACTAGTCCGAAGTCCTCCAGAAACCTAAATCGGACTAGTCCGTGGTCTTTCGGACTAGTCCGGCCTAACCGGCACACTGCGGACTAGTCTGCAATGGCGGACTAGTCCGGGTAACCACGGACTTGTCCGTGGTCACCAGGAGAGAATTGCATAGCCCATTCATATATATTTGAAGGTTCAATAATTGAGGGTAGAGAGGCAAAACAATTCAAATAATCCTGATGAATTTGATCAGTAAGCAAACAACAATCATACTATGATCAAAAATTCATCAAGATCTAATAATTGACATAGTTTTTCGAGAGAAAAATGGAGAGGAATAATTTTCACAATTCAATCAATATTTTGAAGCAATCATACAGGTATGCAACTTTTCAAGCCACACTCCGAGAATCAAGGATGTTTAGCTCATTTCGGAGTTCGCAAAAACGTTTTTCATCAAGTGGCTTGGTGAATATGTCGGCCAATTGTTTTTGGGTGTTTACATGAGAGATGGATATGTCTCCTTTCATGGAATGGTCTCTCAGGAAATGGTGTCTTATGTCAATGTGTTTAGTTCTAGAGTGCTCAACTGGATTGTGGGCTATTTTAATGGCACTCTCATTGTCGCAAAGAAGAGGAATACGGTTCATATTGTAACCGTAATCCCTTAGAGTTTGTCGCATCCAAAGAAGTTGTGCACAACAACTCCCGGCTGCAACATACTCCGCTTCGGCTGTGGATAATGCAATGGAATTCTGTTTCTTGGATGACCAAGAAACTAAGGATCTTCCTAGGAATTGGCAAGTGCCAGAAGTGCTTTTTCTATCAACTTTGCACCCGGCATAATCTGCATCGGAATACCCAATGAGATTGAATTTTGAGCCTTTTGGGTACCAAAGACCAAGGTTGGGTGTATGAACTAAATATCTTAGGATTCTCTTTACGGCTGTCAAATGACATTCCTTAGGGTTGGCTTGAAATCTTGCACACAAACATACACTCAACATGATATCTGGCCTAGATGCACATAAGTAAAGTAAAGATCCAATCATGGAGCGATATACCTTTTGATCGACGCTTGGTCCATCTTCATTGAGATCCAAGTGACCATTCGTTGCCATGGGAGTCTTAATGGGCTTTGCCTTGTTCTTGCCAAACTTCTTGAGGATGTCCTGTGTGTACTTGGTTTGGCTTATGAATGTTCCTTCCCTTTGTTGCCGCACTTGGAATCCCAAGAAGTACTTCAATTCTCCCATCATTGACATTTCAAATCTGTCTGTCATAATTTTACTAAACTCTTCACAGAAAGATTGATTAGTTGATCCAAAAATTATAACATCAACATAGATTTGGCAAATGAAAAGATCATTATTCAGATTTTTCGTGAATAGTGTATAATCTACTTTGCCAATTTGAAAGCCATTATCGATTAAAAAATCTCTAAGACACTCATACCAAGCTCTGGGAGCTTGTTTGAGGCCATAGAGAGCCTTACGCAGTTTATACACGTGGTCGGGGAACTCTTCGTCTTCAAATCCGGGTGGTTGCTCCACGTACACCTCTTCCTTGATCGGTCCGTTGAGGAAGGCGCTTTTTACGTCCATTTGGTACAGCTTGAAATCATGGTGAGTAGCATATGCAAGTAATATTCTAATTGATTCAAGCCTAGCTACTGGGGCAAAAGTTTCATCGGAATCCAAACCTTCGACTTGTGAGTAACCTTTGGCCACAAGTCGTGCCTTGTTTCTTGTCACCACTCTGTGTTCGTCTTGCTTGTTGTGGAAGACCCACTTGGTGCCCACAATATTTGCATTGGGTCTTTCCACAAGTTCCCAAACCTCGTTTCTCTTGAAATTGTTCAACTCTTCTTGCATTGCCACCACCCAGTCAGGATCCTTTAATGCATCCTCAGTCCTGCGGGGTTCCAAAAAGGAGACAAACGAGTAATGTTCACAAAAATTTGCTATACGAGATCTAGTGGTTACTCCTTTTTGGATGTCGCCGATGATGTTGTCGATTGGATGATCCCTTTGAATGCATTGGTGTACTCTTGGGTGTGGCACTTGGGGGGTCGTATGTTGGTGTTCATCTTCTTCTCCCCCTGATTTGTTGTCCTCGTTGATTTGTTGATCATGTTCATATTCTTGTGATTGATCTTGTATCGAGGCTCCCCCTTGATTGTTGATCTCCTCTTGTGGTTCACTTTCCTCTTGTATTTGTGCCGATGACTCTTGTGGTCGTACTTCGCCCAGAGCCATCCTCTTTATTGCTTGATAGGGGGCTTCCTCTTTACCTAATTCACATTGATCAACTTGCTCCGGTGAGTAGCTCATAGGGGGTCTTCTTTAGTAGTCGATGAAGATAGAGTCGATTTGTGGCATGGCAGGCGGTGTTGATTGCTTCCGCCCAAAATCGATCCGAAGTCTTGTATTCATCGAGCATTGTTCTTGCCATCTCTATGAGCGTTCGGTTCTTCCTTTCGGCAACTCCGTTTTGTTGTGGAGAGTATGATGCTGAGAATTCGTGCTTGATTCCTTCCTCATCAAGGTACTCCCCCACTTGTATGTTCTTGAACTCCGTGCCATTGTCGCTCCGAATACTCTTGATTGATAGTGAGAACTCGTTTTGCGCTCGCTTGAAGAATTTCTTGAGTGTTCCTTGTGTTTCTGACTTGTCATGCAAAAAGAACACCCAAGTGAAGCGGGAAAAATCATCAATAATGACCAAACCGTATTTGTTACCGCCTATGCTTATGTAAGCAATCGGACCGAAGAGGTCCATATGAAGTAGTTTGAGCGGTCTTGTCGTGGTCATGATGTTCTTTGCGGGATGTTGTGCTCCAACTTGCTTTCCTGCTTGGCACGCGCTACAAGGCCTGTCTTTCTCAAACACAACATCTTTCAAACCTCGGATGTGATCGCCCTTGAGGAGTTTTTGAAGGTTCCTCATACCAACATGTGCTAGCCGTCTATGCCACAGCCAACCCATGTTGGTCTTTGCAATCAAGCATGTGTTGAGTTCGGCTTTATCCTTGTTGAAGTCAACAAGATAAAGCTTTCCCTTTAACATACCCTTGAATGCAATGGAACCATCACTTCTCCTTGAGACGGTCACACCCTCGTTAGTAAACAGACAATTATAACCTTTGTCACATAACTGAGATATGGACAGCAGGTTATAATCTAAAGATTCAACGTGTAAAACATGCGAAAGAGTATGTTCAGAAGATATTGCAATTTTACCGGTACCGAGGACCCTTCCTTGACTGTTATCCCCAAAGTAGATGCCTTCGTTTGGGTTCTGGTTCACTTCATACTCCACAAACATCCTCCTTTCTCCGGTCATGTGGTTGGTGCATCCACTGTCCAGCACCCATTTGGATCCACCGGAGGAGTAGGCCTGCAAAAACAAATTACGCCTTGGTTTTAGGTACCCAAGCTTGCTTGGGTCCTTGGAGGTTAGTAACGATACATTTGGGCACCCACACATGGGATTTTGTGTTCCCATGGCGTGGCCCAGCATAATAAGCATACACTTTACTAACATTATTTTTCATTAAAATATAGGAGGCATCAAATGTTTTAAACAGAAGTTGCTGTTGATTATGGGTCGGACTAGTCTGCATGGCCGGACTTGTCCGGATGACCGGACTTGTCCGGACCACGACCGGACTAGTCCGATTTTCATGAGAGTTCAGATTTTTAGTTTTCGAGTTACCAGGTTGTGAGGGTCCTCCCTTCACAAAGGTGATCCTTCCCTTGTTGTTCTTATGATTTCCAGCTCTTTGCTTTCCATCACAAGAGTAACCAATGCCATACTTGACATTTGGAGGTCTTTGGACCAAATATGCACTACGTGCATAGTTGATCCTCTCCTTGTCAAATATTACACATTGCGTAGGATTTTTGTCCTTCGTGGAGGTAGGATTTTCCTTCAACCTGGTGTTAGTTTCATCACATTTGCAAACATGAGCGATATTAGTTAAAGTGGGTTGAGAAGGTGGGGTTGAAGAGGAGGAAGGTTCACTAAGCTTGAGTGACTCAACCTGCACTTCAAGGATCTTGTTGACCTTGATTTGGTCATCAAGCTGATTCTTGATTGCAACATTTGAGTTGGTTAGCTCCAAGCAAGTTTTCTTGCTTGAAGCTAGCTCAAGCTCTAGTGAGTGATTTTTCTCCTTTTCAAGAACTAGAAGATTGTCAAGTTCGACATGCTTCTCCTTTTGGGAGATAATCATGTCTTCTTGACGATCAATTAGCTCTTCCTTCTCAATAAGTTGGTTAAGCAAGAATTTCATTTTTGCAGCAGTTTTTCTATCTAAACCAATTAGCATATCTTCATCATCACTATCTAGATCATCATCACTTGAGTAAGAATGCGAGGAAGGAGTTTTGATGTTTACCTTGCGTTTACCTTCCTTAGCCATGAGGCAAGTTCCATTTGCCTTCTTTGCACCGAGCGTGGGGAAGAGTGTGAGTTTCTTGGGCATGCTTTCAATGGCTATGCTAGCCATTTCTTCTTCATCGGACGATGAGGACTCATCGTTTGAGTCCCACTCCTTTCCGATGTGTGCTTGTTCAGCTTGTTTCTTCTTCTTGAAGAACTTTTTCGGTTGAGGCTTGGATTCTTTACTCTTCTTCTTGTTGTCCTCATATGGGCAATCAACTATGAAGTGATTGTACTCACCACAATTATAGCATGCCCGCCTCATCTTCGGCTTTGTCTTCTCCTTGTATTTTCCTTCACTCGATTTTGCTCCTTGTCTTTTCTTTATAATTCTTTTGAATTTCTTCATGAACAGAATCATATCTTCTTCGTCCAGCTCGCTGCTTTCATCATCGCTGTCCTCCTCAAACTGAGCTTCTCTTGCTTCTTTGGATAGAGGTTTGAGTGTGGATTTTAAGGCAACTCCCTTCTTCTTGGCCGATGTGAGGTCAGCTATTTCTTTGACGTGCTTGGCTTGCTTCTCCATCATCTCAAAGTTGATGATTTTGCCAAGCAGTTCATCCGGAGTCATTTTCTTGTACCCGGGACTTTCTCGGATCATAGAACAGAGTGTGACGTTGCGAGGCATAAAGGCTCTAAGGATGAGCGTTACAACCTCGTGGTCATTCCACTTTTTGCTACCATACGATCGAACCTTGTTCACAAGAGTCTTTAGTCTGTTGTACATGTCCTGGGGAGATTCATCTTCCTCAATCGCGAACCTTCCTAGTTCGCCTTCAATCATTTCAATCTTTGCCTCCCGCACATGCCGGTCACCTTCATGTGCTGTCTGTAGTGTATCCCAGATTTCTTTGGCAATTTCCAATCCGTCCACCTTTGTGAATTCATCTCTACTCAGAGATGAGGTGATAACGGCTGCGGCTTGGGCGTTCCTGTGGATGGCTTGCTCTTGACTTGGCGTGAGTTCTTCATCGTCATCAGGGATGTTTATTCCTGTGCACACAATATGCCATAAACTTGGGTTAAGGGAAATCAAGTGCATCTTCATGTTTTGCCTCCACATGGAGTAATCACTCCCATCGAAGTGTGGGGCTTTTCCGAGAGGAATAGATAGATAATGACTGCTGTTAGAATTTAAACGGTCATAATTAAAAGGATATCGGGAGTAGTCGGTGTGACTACTCCCCCTCTTCTTTTCTTCAACTTTAGCTTTCCCTTTGGAAAGTGCTTTCTTTCGGAGCAGTGCTTTCAGCTCCAATGTCTCCTCATCATCATCATCGAAGTCTTGAATGGCTTCGAGATACCTTTCGAGCTTTTGGTGCTTGTCATTGTTCCTTTCTTCCTGGTTGTTGATTTTCTGGACTTCCTTCATGTCCGACATGATCTCTTCGAGTGGTTGCACTCTTTCTTGAAGAACCTGGCTCTGATACCAATTGAATGTAGGCCTAGAGGGGGGGTGAATAGGCCTTCTTGAATTTCTCGGTTCCTGTAGCACTTCAACAAAAAGGTCAAATCCAGATATATCGGACTAGTCCGGTAAAGTGCGGACTAGTCCGGATTTCACGGACTAGGTTGATCAAGTTAGGTCAATTTGATTGATTCGTTTTCGTTTGCAGCGGAAATATAAACTTTAATGACAGTTCAATAGCTGTATGTTAAGTTTTATTTCAAATGTGATTCTTGTTCAACTATTTAACTTCAATTCAACAATATGAATCAAACCCTAGATAATGTTGATCAACTAGAATGATGAACACAAACGAACAAGACACAAGATTTATCCCGTGGTTCGGTTACCACGAAGGCAGCCTACGTCCACGTTGAGGAGCCCACAAAAGGACCGGGTCTTCACCAACCCTTCCCTCGTCGGATCGCCACGAAGGCCAATCCTCTTCCACTAATCACACAGGGGTAAATCACCAAGTTGAAGGGGCGATCTCACAAGTTGAGAGCTCCCTTGATTACAAGTTTTAAAACCACCAATAACACACTTCGAAATATACAAATTGAGATGCAAGAGTGTGTTAGAGATTCAAACCAAGAGCTCAATCGTGTGCAAAGTGCCTCTCCAATGATCTACAAGTGATCTTCAAAGGATTGATCGATTTTGCACTCAACTTCGTGGAGAGAGATGGTTTTTGAGTCTCTTGGGAGGTTTGACGGCGCTAGGGTTCCAGAGAGCTTAAAAGTGGGCCGTGCACCTCTATTTATATGGGGTTTCTAGAAATTACCGTTAGGGTTCAGAAAGATCGGACTAGTCCGTGGTGGAGACCGGACTAGTCCGGTGTGCTGTGTGAGGCAAACCCTAAGTGTCCAGGAATATCGGACTAGTCCGATTGAAAAACGGACTTGTCCGATTTCGCTGCTGGAAATCTTCGGACTTGTCCGGTTGCTATCGGACTTGTCCGGACCTGTGAAACCCTAAGTGTTTAGAACGACAAGTCCGCACTTGGAGGACTTGTCCGATTTAGATCAGAGTGTATATTGGACTAGTCCGTGTAGTTACCGGACTTGTCCGAAGTGGATCAGAAAGGGAATCGGACTAGTGCATTGTGTTGAGGACTAGTCCGCACTGGGGAGGACTAGTCCGAGGTGGAACAGAAAGATATCGGACTAGTCCGGTGGAGACCGGACTTGTCCGATCTTGTGCAGAATGTGATATCGGACTAGTCTGACTGATATCGGACTAGTCCGGTCCTGTATGGTTTTGTGCATTGTGTGTGTGTGTGATTAAGTGAGATTGAGCTCTTGGGTGTGTTTCCTTAACACACTCCATACATACTAATCTACTAATTTCTTCTTCTTGAGCTCAAATTCATTCTCCTTCTCAGTTTCCCTCTTTTTGGCATTTTACTCATTTTTCATCATTTTCCTGCATTCATCTCAACAAAAGGATTAGGATCCCAATTGCTTGTCATAAATCATCCAAAACCCACAAGAGAGTCCTAGATGCACTTTCAACATTCAATTTTGATCAGTTTCTTTCGAGCTCTGTTACTTATCTTACTTTTTCTCAGCTAATAGCCAGTTTTTTTGGCTAGTCGAAGTCTCCCCGAAGCTTGCCGATGTTGATTCATGGTCGCTTGCGCTCTGTCTTTCATTTCCGCCCTCTGCTCCACCGTCGCCCGGGCGCTGCAGTCCTCTTATCCCCCACCCCTTTTAGGAAATGGTGTGTCCATCCCTGTAGTTTATGATTGAAAAGTTTCTCAGCATGCCCTCGACTAGAGCCATCGTTTTCCTCATATTTCCGACGAGATAGTTTTTCTGCCGAAGCTAAGTTTCCATTTCAATTCGTTTTCCACATTTCAACTTAGCTCGTAGCTGTGAGATACTGTCTTCCATACCTCCTTGCGCACCTCCTAGAAGAATCCAATCGGAAAATAATCAAGAAAAACTGTCGGATGACCGTTTTTCCCAAATTTCGCCGCCTGTGCCCTAGGTCATCGGGGAAACCTTGGTGCTGTCATTTTCACCCACTTTGAGGTCGCTTTCGGTGTTCCACATGTCAGTCTGGTGCTTGGGGTAATGTTTTCCTGCGAAATAGTAGTTCCCAGGGGGAAATCGACGTATCTGGCGAGCTTCAAACTACTACAAAAAGCATTTTCACAGGTGCCTGGATTTTTCAAACACAGGCGGTTCGTAAAAAATGCGACAGTGATGGCAAATGATACAATAACCGCTTGTGATGATAGAACATCAAATGCGGTTCTTAAAAAAAAACCGCCCATGGAAATTATGTATTTTCTCAGGCGATTATTAATTAAGAACCGTCTGTGATGTAGCTAACATCACAGGAAGTTCTTAATTAACCAACGCATGAGAAAAGACATGATTTTCATGGGCGGTTGTTTTTTAGAACCGCCTGTGATGCCGCTAAGCTCCTGTCAAGCTAATCCCTGCACAGCAAGCTCTTGTAGATGCAAGTAACACATGTGGCTCATTATTTGGATTGTTTAAAGCATCAATTTGGATCCTGACAATCCTTGGAAGGATTTTCCCATCCATTTGAACGATTTATTTCCCTCCTGTCCATTTGAAAACATAGGAAGATGCTCCTTTCTCAGATTTAATCCCTAAATATATTGACTAGAAATCAGTACCTACTTTCTTAGTGTTTCACACAAGCGAGTAAGCGAACAACTTCAATCACAAATCTTTTTTTACACTTTTGTAGGGATTTAACCTTAATCTTTTAAGCATAGATTTATCAAATAAGTGAATCTTCCTTATCACACATGTTAATGGCAGTTATAAGTGAAGGATGTGTCAAAGCTAACAAAATCTGAATCGGACAGAAGATAAAGAGATCCTGCATATGAGCGGCAATGTCTAGGTTAAACAGTGTGAAGCTATGATGGCAACCTTCAACAACATGAAAAGTGATGCCAAGGTTATGCTTGCATCGACCAAGGCATGTTGTGAGGGTATAACACTTGTTGGGCCAAGGTTATGCTTGCCCCAACAAGTGTTATACCCTCACAACATGTCTTGGTTGATGCAAGCATAACTTTGGCATCACTTTTCATGTTGTTGAAGGCTGCCATCATAGCTTCATGCTGTCTAACCTGGACATTGTCAATCGTATGCAGCATCTTTTTGTCTTCAGTCCGTTGAGACTTCGTTAGCTTCGACACACCCTTCCCTTCTAACTGCCATTAACATGTCTAATGAGGAAGCTTCAATTATTGATAAATCTATGCTTGAAAGATTAAGGTCAAATTCCTATGAAAATGGTAAAAACAAGATTTGTGATTGAAGTTGTACGCTTCGTCGCTTGTATGAAGCACTAAGAGGGATGGTACTGATTTGTAGTCAATATATTCAGCCATTAGAACTGATAAAGTGGCATCTTCATATGTTTTTAAAATGGAGAGAAGAGAAAGAAATATTTAAGAGTTTGTTTGGGTGTACTCAATCTAATTGGATTGAAGTGGATTGAAGTGAAGAATGAACTAATTTTCTCCTCAATCCACCTCAAACCACTTATATTGAAGTGGATCCACTCCTATCCAAACAAGCCCTCAAATGGATGGGAAGTATCGTCAGACTCCAAATGATGAGTCTCGGGTGTTACTTGCATCTAAAAGAGCATGCTGTGAAGGGATTAGCTTGCTAGGAGCTTCAGGAGTTTTGCTTCTAGATGTTGTTTGGAACGGAGCTATTGGAAGGCAAACCTGATCATCATAGGTCAGAAGAAATTTATATACACATACTGAATGTAATAATATTCGAAACAGAAGTTGAATTTAATAATGTTCGAAACATGCTATATAAAGATACAAATATATACGATATATATCATCTCGCATTGCTATATACATTTTTTTCCAGCATTGACATCTTCTCGCATATAGGGTTTCGAATTCCTTTTAATGCTTCTCTCTACACGCTTGATGTTTTCTGGTTCGGTGAAATGGTACATCTCTTCATATTGATTATATTCCTCTTCATTTTCTCCCACATTCTGAACCCAAACAATATTTTGCTTTACAGAAACAACTGCGTGCATCTTCTCAGTTTCTGGATCTTGAAAATAAAAAAACTTGTGCAACACTATTGGCGAGAACCGACAGGTCATCTTTATTACCCACTTTATTCGAGTCTACCAGTGTGAGCCCGTAATTGTCCACTTTTACACCATCAGGATGTTTGACCCTTTGGCACTTAAATACGGGCATTACCATTCTTTCGTCATAATCGAGTTCCCATATTTCCTCTATGATCCCAAAGTATGTGGTCTTTTGCCCTTGTGAATCATAAGCCTCAATACGAACACCACTATCTTGTGCAACACTCTTACCGTCTTTTTCTTTAGTGTAAAATGTGTAATCATTGATGTCACATGCTTGCCATGATGTCACCAAAGTAGATGGGCAAGAATCTAACTTCTTCATTGTTGCCTCTTCTATAGTGTTTCTGTATGGTATATTTTTGCCCATTAACCATTCAGTGAAACATCTTCTTTGCTCTTTCATGATCTAGTCCTCGGTGCGGTCTCGGTTTTTATCACGAAGCTCAATTTTGTGTTCCCCGATGTACGATTCAACTATTGCGAGCTGTTGTAGTACACCAAAATGTGCACGGTGTACATTCTTGTAATCTTGAATGATAAAAGTTTCCTTACCCACTTTGCCTCTCCCACGTAGTCTACCCTCAGGTACTGGTATAGGCACACCTATCGATTTGCCGTCTTTGATGTAATCAGCGTAACCCTCAATCACTTCTTTAGTGGTGTATCCTTCCATAAATGAACCCTCTGGGTGAGCATGGTTCTGCGCATAACCTTTTAATACTCCTAAATATCTCTCCAACAAAAATATATGATGTAAATATAGTGGCCCCAACGCTTTTATCTGATCAACAAGATGTATGATTAGGTGTACTTGCATCGAAAAAGGATGGTGGGAAACACATCTCAAGCTTGCACATAGTCTCGACGATGTATGTTTTCAGATAGTCTAAATCTTCACGTGCTACCACCTTTTGCGATACTGCATTGAAGAAGTAACACAAACGTGTCATGACAACTTTTATATGCTCAAGTTTGATGACTCTTATTGCAATGGCAAGGAAAACTGTCATCATCATGTGACATTCGTGAGAATTATAACCGAATAAAGACAAGTCTTTCATCGAGACTAGTTTGCGGATATTGGATGAGAAACTCGTGGGCACTTTGATCCCACACAAGCATTTGCAAATTGCTTTTTTCTCTTCTAGCGTCATGTTGTAGCTGGTTGGGGGAAGGTAATGCTTTTCGTTCGCCTTTTCTACTGGATGAAGCTCTGGTCTCAAATCAAGATTTACTAGGTCCATACGTGAATTTAATTCGTCCTTTGTTTTCCTCGACATGTCCAGCATGGTCCCAACGATGCTGTCAAATACATTCTCTCTAACGTGCATCAAATAAATACTAAGGCAAAATTCTAGATTATTCCAATACGGAAGATACTTGAAAAAAATTGATTGTTTCTTGAAAGCCATGTCAGTTGTATAATCTGAAGATGTACTTTTCTTTCTATTAATTCCTTTACATTTTTTGCCCTTATCGAAAGCAATATGAATGTTCTTGACCATTTCGAACACAAGTTTTCCACTGTAAGGTTTTGGTGCAGTATCTTTTTCAATTTTGTTATCAAATTGTTCTTTCATCTTCCTATACTTGTGTGTATCTATCAAGAACCGTTGGTGTATCATGTACACCGACTTTCTGGATAAAGTGAGGTATAGAAATCCAGTTCTATCCACACACCTTACACAACCTTTCTTCCCTTTCATTTGTCCAGATAATGTAAACAGTTCAGGATAATCATGCATGGTAACGAATATCATTGCTCTTAGCGTGAAATACTCCCGCATGTACTCATCCCATGTAAGTACCCCATCATTCCAGAATTTCACCATATCTTCCATTAAAGGTTCCAAGAACACATCAATTTCGATGACGGGTTGTTTTGGACCTTGGATAAGAATAGGTAACAAGATATATTTCCTTTTGTGACACAACCATGTCAGTATGTTGTACATCGTTAAGACCACGAGCCATGTGTTGTGTATGCTCCTTTTTTCATCAAACAGATTCATTCCGTCTGTACCCATGGCAAACCTCACATTTCTGATTTCCTTTGCAAATTCTGGATACTGAATATCAAAATTTTTCCACTGTGTTGCATCACCAAGGTGTCGAATATGTTTTTCATTCCTCTTGCGTTGCTCGGATTGCCAACACATAAGTTCAACCTCCCTAGGGTTTGAGAACAAACGCTTCAAGCGATCAGTTACTGGATGGTACCACATCACCAAGGCAGGAATTTTTCTCTTATTCTTCCCGTCTGCATCGACAGAAGTGTCATCATCGTCACCTTCAGGACCAATAAGAATCTTCTTATTCTTCTGAGACTTTTTCATGTTGGTAACATACTGGTTATTGTAGTCCTTCTTATATCTACTGACACGACAAATGGGGCATCTAGTTGCGAGCTCATGCTCTTTGCGATACAGAATACAATGGTTCACACAAGCGTGTATTTTTGTCACACCTAGTGCCATCGAGCAAAGAAGTTCTTTGCTTTATAAGTGCTTCTGGGCAGTTTATTTGGATTTGGAAGAATTTCTGCCATGAGATTCAAAAGATCAGAGAAACTACAGTCGGAGCATCCGTGCGTAGCTTTTAACTTTAGTAGTTCTAAGACTGCACGCAATGTAGTAAAGTCTTTATCACAACCGTTTGATTCATTATATAAAAGCTCCGTCGCCGCATTCTGCAATGTCTCCATTTTACTTAAACCTTTGCTTGCTCCCATAGAAGTCAATACATATGGTTCAATGTGACGCAACATCTCCTCACAATCGAACTCATCATCATCACCACCATCTTGATTGTCACTACCATCATCGATATGAACATTATCATCATTTGAACCACTCTCATCATCTTTATCCACATCATGTGTATCTAACTCACCATGCTCTGTCCATATTGTGTAGTTATTTTTGAAATCTCTTTTCACCAAATGAGATTGGATTACTATAGTATCCGTCCAAGCAATCTTATTTTCGTAGTCGATAAATGGACATAATATTTCATCTATATCTGTCCAAGCAACTTCGCATGTCTCTTCGATGCTTCAATAAAATTTGCAACATTATGAATGTACATAGGACCGGGTCTTGTCATGTTATACATCCACGCTCGATGGTCCATGCTTCAATAATAGAATTTTTGTCAGATTTACAAAATTTGGCCACAAATATTCCCTAAAGGTCTTCTATAAAATGAATATATAGAGACATAACAAGTATGATTAGAGCGACTAATGTAGTTCTGTTCATTAGGGCGACTAATCATCCCTAGTTGATGGCTAATCGATGTTCGATCGTCCTCAAGGTTTTTACGGTATTACCAAGTCGATACAGAGTTGTAGAGAGAGGTGGCACGTAGGAGAGCGGCGACAACGTCAAATAAGACTCTAAGATCGGCGATGAACAGAACGCATGGCAGACGGGAGGCGGCGGCATCGAGCGAAGTTTGGAGGAGACGGGCGATGTCTTGAGGCGGACGGAGTCGAAGGTGTCGGGAGTAGCAAGCAGCGGTGAAGGACTGAAGTCGTGGGGCAAACAGGCCTAGTAGCATGGGCTAGGTCTAGGTGGGATCTGGTCCGTTATATCTTGACGTCGGATCCTATCCAACGATGGTAACTAAATGGGTGAGTTATAAAACCATCTCCCTAGAAAGCTGACCCCAATTATTCCTTCAAAATATATGCAAGGAGGAGGTACCCAAACACAAGTAACATATTAAAAAGGAAAACACATAAAACTACAATTACATGTTCGGGTAAACTTCATGCATCTTATTTATATTACAATATCATCTGTTAATTAAACATCATATTCATGTCACAGAATAGGTACAAACTACAATAAGCTTATTACAATATACTCCATACATCAATATCTAAAAGACCAAACTAGCAGAACACACAAAAAGGACACAATCCATATAGTCCATACATCAATATACCAGAACACAATCCATACAGTCCTTACACATGCAAAAGGACAGAATCCATATACCAAAACACATAAAACTAACATCTTATCAGCTAATGAAAATATACAACGAAAAAGTAAGGAAACTACTTTTACCTTGCAGAGGCGTCAGCACGGTGGGGAGGCGTCGGCACGGTGGGCCGGCTGGTTGGATAAGTGGTGGTGCGGAGCGGCGAAGCGGCAGAGCGGCGACGCGGCAGTACGGGCTGGGCGGCGGCGCGACAGAGGGAATATTCGGCAGCCTTGCAACGTCGATATAAATTTTCTAGGGTTACGTTTTGATTGTGATGAGGGGTCTTTATATAGGCATCAGTTTTGCACGGGCGGTTTTTAACTTTTTCTCAGGAGGTTGGTGCTTAATAACCGCCTGAGAAAATGATTATCTCAGGCGGGTTTTACTTACCAACCGCCTGAGATAATGCCCGAGCCTCTTCCGTTTCCTTTTCTCTTGTTTCTTTTTTATTTAGATTCCAATATAAATAATCAAACATGTATAAATTCTGCAAATTGTTTCCAAATTCGATGATTCTTTCTTCTATAATTTTCAAAAATTAACATCTACCACCTGAACCAAATATTTTAAAACTCATATAGCTGACATTGTAATGTTTTGGTAAATATCAAATTAATTTCTACTCACATATTATTCACATTTGTGTATCTCCTAAAAAAGGATCCTTCACTGAAATTTGTTTGTATGAACATATTTGTATTATTTATACATGTATTAATTTTGTTAATTTTTTTAAAAGCATTCCAACATGTCAAAATACAAATTATCCATCATCCTAACTAAATGCTCATATACATATGAGGCATTCATCAAATTATGAACACACATTGATTCAAAAAAATTTAAAAAAATTGGAAAAAATACATAGAGGTTGGTATGATGAATAAAAATGTCCATTGGAAAAATAAATGAGAAAATCATTCTATTCATCAAGATAGAAAAATTAAAAATAGCAATTGTTATATATTTTTTATGTTCTGACCAATTTCAAAGGATTTATGAAGTGAAATTTAACGGTAACCTTTACTAGTCAATAATATTACTAGAAAGTGGAATTTTGCCTTTTTAAGGGCCCCTCATTTAATCAAGAATATTAATTAAGAAGAAGTAAAGATCTTTTCAGGCGGTTGGTACTTAATAACCTCCTGAGAAGATGTTTATCTCACGTCGGTTTTACTTACCAACTGCCTGAAATAATGCCCGAGCCTGTTCTTCAGTTTCCTTTTTTCCTTGCTTCTTTCTTATTTAGATTCCAATATAAATACTCAAACATGTATAGATTCTGCAAATTGACTCCAAATTCGATGATTCTTTCTTCTATAATTTTCAAAAATTAACATCTACTTCCTGAACTAAATATTTTAAAACTTGTATAGCTGACATTGTAATATTTTGGTAAATATCAAATTAATTTCTACTCACATATTATTCACATTTGTGTATTTCCTAAAAAAAGGTTCCTTCACTGAAATTAGTTTGTATGAACATATTTGTATTATTTTTACATGTTTGAATTTTGTTAATTTTTTTAAAGCATTCCAACATGTCAAAATACAAATTATCCATCATCCTAACTAAATGCTCATATACATATGAGGCATTCATCAAATTATGAACACACAATGATTCAAAATAATTTAAAAAAAATCTTAAAAAATACATAGAGGTTGGTTTGATGAATTAAAATATCCATTGAAAAAACAAATGAAAAAATCATTATATTCATCAAGATAGAAAAATGAAAAATAGCAATTGTTATATGTTTTTTTTGTTGTGACCAATTTCAAAGGATTTATGAAGTGAAATTTAATGGTAACCTTTACTAATCAATAATATTACAAGAAAGTGGAATTTTTCCTTTTTATGGGTCCCACATTTAATCAAGAATAATAATGAAGAAGAAGTAAAGATCTTCTCAGGCGGTTGGTACTTAAGAACCGCCTGAGAAGATGTTTATCTCAGACGGGTATTACTTACCAACCGCCTGAGATAATTGAATCTTCTCAGGCGGTCTGTACTTAAAATCCGCCTTAGAAAATAGGCATCTATATATACCCCTCGGGCTACATTGGAAAAACCTAACCCGGGCGAAACACTTAGACGCCGCAAGGCTGCCAAAATTTCGCTTGCCGCCAAGTGTTCGCCGTCGTCGCCGCCGAGCTTCGCCGTTGTCCGTTTGCTTTGCCCTCGTCACTTCTAGGTATGCTGAGCGAAGCCATTGCTGTCGCCAACGAGCTTCACGGTAAACCCTAAACCCTTCTACCTTTCCTCCTGCATCCCCATGCCGCCTCCCTCCTTGCCCTCGGCGCCGGGCGAGTCAAATGATTCCTCAAATTCGGCGCCGGCCGAGTCTATTGTGATGCAGTTTTTGAAAGGGGAAGAGCTATTCTACAAGTTTTTCATTCATTGTTACCTCAAATTCGGTTTAGAACTAATTAGAAACTGGAGTTGAAGTTAGTACCTGTGTACAGTGCTATCTGAAACAACTAGAAAATTTCTGAACTTTGAACAGCCATAATTCTTAAATTAAAAAAGCATCCTATGCATATCTATACACATCAGGAAAGCTTAAAGAGTCCTCTATCAATTTCCTATTCAACGCTAAGGCTAAAACACACAATAACCAGGTCTAAATCGAAGTACAGTTTAAGGTGTCGTAACAGTCAAGAATTTGGATAGTTATGTATTCGGTTGCTGTTTGGATCGTAATTTCTAGTAGGATTATCAAAAAACTTCATAATTTACATTTATGGAATCCTGAGGATGTGTGTAAGAAGTTTGCAATATATTGTTTATGCAAATATCAATGTTCTCTATTTGAAAATTGTGGACAAATGGGCTGTTTGGTTTATATACTAAGGTTGCCATAACTTGCCACAAATTTTTGCCTAACTTGACTAAGGTTAGGTGCTCAAATTTTCAGACACAACTTGGCAAGCCTAAGGGTATCTTGCCACACTTTTTTGAGACCTTGACATGTGGGACCTAGTTAGGTGGCAAGGAATGTTGCCACAATTGTGGCTATGAACCAAACACATGACTATGGTGGTCAAACTTGACAAACTTTAGGTGTGGCAAAGTGTGGCAAATTGTGGCTCCAAACCAAACACTTTTTCTTCATGCAACACTTCATGTAGAGTTAATATGCCATTTATTATATTTTTGTCTTATGAGTTCTAGCATGGAAAGCCATAAGAAGACTGGTGCTGGTAGTGACAATAAAGAAGACAATATGGAGTTTACTGACACTAGCAGTTCAGGCTTCTTTCACAGTCCATCGGATCCTTTTTCTAATATAAAAATTAAAAACACTTAGAATCTCGACCCGGAATATGATCCTACCGACGAGTTATGGATCACAAATCTTAACTTCAGTAGTTCAAGTTAATGTTGGTTGTTAAGTATACGAAGTCTTATAATTCTTTTCTCCCTAGATTAATCCCAAAGACAACGAGGTGACTTCGGCTTCTAAAACTGCAGAAGATTCTTCAATGGATGAATCCTTAGTCTCACTCAAGCAGAAACGAGGGCAACGAGGTCCCAATAAGAGTCCATTGGACCGCATCATGTACATAAAAGGGTCGGTCCAGGTGAACTTCCCCAAGAACCACTGGATTCAGTTACCAAGTACCGTAATGCATGCGGTTTTCTTGTTAGGGAGCTCGAGCCGATCACAACCAAGAATTGGAGGAAATTACCCGAGTAGACCAAGAATGAGTTGTGGGAAAGAATAAAGAAACAATTCAAGTTCCCGAAAGGCACGGAAGAAGCTGTAAAGAAAGCATCATTGGTCTCTTGCGGCAAGAAGTTTTGTGGCTGGAAGAGTGAAATGAATGCTTATGTTAAGGCCGATAAGGTCCCTCACCCGAGAAAGATGGGAAAAATCACACAAGCTCAGTGGCAAGAGTTTGTTTGTCAAAAGACCACACCTGATGCTAAAGCTCTAAGTGCAACTAGGTCAGAGCTTGCAAAAAAGAACAAATACTATCATCGCTTGGGGTCTACCGGATATGCCCCCAAAGTCCAGAAATGGAATAAGATATTAGACAAAATTACCAGTAAGGGCAATCCTCACCCATTAAAAGGCTGCGATGAGAGAACTCAGAGGTGGGTCTTTGCTCGATCAGGTTTGACCAGCGAGGGCAAACATGAAAAGTCTGACTCTGTGAATGAAGTTGAGGATAAAATGAAAGAAGTAATTGAAAAGAAACAGAAGGGTCTCTTCAACCCGAAGAGGGAGAATGACCAACTTACCGCTAACTTAGGAAACCCTGAACACAGCGGACGGATTCAAGTAGTCTCTTCTCAAATGTCTTGGCTAGATGGTTTCCCTAAAGATAAAGACACATATAGAAGACGTGAGAAGTTTAAGAAAACACTTGATGAAACGATTGCTCAAAAGGTCAAAGAAAATATGCAAGAGATAATGGAACAACTTAGACAATCAGGACAATTAGTGGCACTGAGTACAGCGATGGTTCCGGTGTCAAAGGAGCAATTAGTAGCTCCAACTACCTACCCTAGCAGCGTTGGTTCTGTGCCAGGCTCAGGGTCAACCCATAAGTTCCCTGTCGATGATATTGTTAACGACAAATCTTGTCGTCTTCTTGTCCCAATCGGTAGAGCAGGGCACAAAACCAAACAAGATGCCACTGCTATGGCAATGCCTGATCGTGACTTCAAAAGGAATCCACTTTCATTGTATTATGTTGTGGTGCATGTTCTTCAGATCATTGATAATGATGATTAAGATTATGAAATAGACCACGTCACACCTGAGGGGATCGCGACTCAACGGCAGGCTGTCAACCAATTAATCTTTTAGCACTGACGTGATATCGTGTTGGACGATGAGCCAATATCTAGCCCCGTTGCATCTCAAAATACTGCAACCCTATATTCTAAGTCGAAAGTCTAGGAAGATCCACTCCCCCTATGTCTTAGCAAGGATGATAGTAAGCTTGCTAGTAAAGATATCCAAGAGCAACAAGTTGGACAACAGCTTCAAGCAGTACCACAACAAGCTGTTGCAACTAAAGAGCAACCAATTGAGCAACAACTTGAAGTAGTACTAGAGCCAGCAGCCGGAAGTAAAGAGCAATCAGTTGAACAACAGGTTCAACAACAAGCCAGTTTCCAACTACTCCTCGATCATTAGTGCCTATTAAAGTTAGCCCATACGAAATTAAGAAACCTTCATCAGAAGTGTCAATGTATTTGGAAACTATGAAGGAAAATATTAGAAAATTGATTGCATCTCGTTCTTCTCATGAGCCAGCATTAGGAGATATCGAGGAGTGGGAAGAAGATGGTGTCATGTATAATCAACGGACGGCTTTAGTTAAACCAAGAGTTCCAATATATAAGCTTGAGGATGCTCCTCCTAAATTTTAGAATGGGAAGCCATTCATGACATCCGTGCAACTTAGCAAACAACCTGCCCCGCTCAAAAGAATGCATGAGTGGTACATCCTTGCCAGCAAAAAATATGAGATTGACTGCATCACATTTCTTATTCCAAATGAAGCATTCTGGAGCACTAGAGAGGATAGACGAGTCTTTTTATTTGAAGAGCTGCATCTCCTTTTCCATTGGGGCATGCTCGAAATCAACCTGCTGCTCGTCTGGTGCTTGTAAGTGCCTCTATAATTTTGCATATGCTTTTCTTACTACACGCATACACATTCCATGAGATTATAACAATTCTGGACTTCTTCAATAGGATACAATACATGGATAATAAAAAGATGGAACGCAAGACAGGTATCCTTGACCTTACACGGATTGCAAAGTCGCTATTCGATGTCAAGGTGGATCGACTTAGCAAAGTTCAAGCACATGAAAAAAAGAATTTGAAAAAGCAATTGCAAAACTTAAGAAGGATAGAAGGTCAGAAGTTGCAGCTTACATAGGACATGCGATGTTTAACATTGTGAGAGATGGCAAGGACCTCGTAAAGGCTCCATACCACTTTGAGTAAGTTCGACACATGACATTGAAATAGCAATTATTGGTAATTGTTAACACGTGTGTTTGTATGTTTGCAGTAATCACTACATAATGATTTTCATAAAGCCAACGCAGGGAATGGCAACAGTCTCGGACTCAGCCGATTTCCCACCTGATCGTTACAAAGATTTCCTTTCCATTTTAAAATTGTACGTTTATTCAATAATTTTAATTTACACACATTTAGAATGTCTTGACAAGTTTTATATGATATTTCTTGTATTACAGCGCTTGGTAGTTTTACGAGGAACAGCTTGGTGGTCAGAGACCTCCTAATACGAATTCATTGGACATTGAAACGTATTATGCTAGTTCGAAGCAGCCTGCTGGGAGTGTCTTATGCGGGTATTATGCATGCGAGCATCTGCGGACCTCAGGCAAATATAGAGTGAATCGTGAGGATGTAAGTTATCCTTAATGTCGATATCTTATTTACTTACTTTTGAGTTTCATCTTCATTGTAACTAGCATAGTTTAATACTTATATTCTCTACTGTTTAATATTACTAGAAAAATTATTTCTATATTTTGATTCCAACTTCAAAATTCAATTGCTCATAGTACAACTGCTCCAAGAATACCAAATAAACTCCTGTATACTCTCAAGTTTATCTATACTTTGAGATTGTTCAAACCAACACATTCTAAATCTTGTTACGTGTTTCATTGTAGCACATGAAGAATGTGATTGAAGAATGGCCGGTTTGTAGAAGTATTCCTGGTGGATGAGCCGACAAGATTGCTGCTGAAATCTGTCAATTCATTCGTCGCGAAATTTTGCACAGAAGAGGGCAATTCTTTGATGAGAACTGTGCAATAGCTGATGTGCCAGAATTTTGCGACTATGCCAATAGAAATAGTTTTTAGTGAAAATATGTAAACTATGAGATAAATTGTATGTGTAACATGTACATATGTATATTGTTTTAGTGAAATTGACTTTTGTGAGATGACTTCTATTATGATATTGTTGACTTCTATTCTGTGATTATATTGAATTGACCTAGAAATTAGAAATAACAGCAGCTAGTACTGCATAGGTTATACCTTATCACAGGCGGTTATTTACCAACGGCTAGACCTGCCTGTGAAAAACAATTATCACAGGCGGCTAGGTATAGGTAAAGAACCATATGTGATAACCTAATTATTACAGGCGGTTACTGTTATGGTAGAAACCGGCTACGATAAACTATCTTCACAGCCGGCCTGATGTAGGTCAAGATCCGCTTGTGATAACACTATTTTCACAGGCGGTTATATATGCTGCATGACCCGCCTATGATAACACAATTATCACAGGTGGTTATATATGCTGCACGACCCGTCTGTGATAACATATCTTCACAGGCAGCTAGCCTAAGTAAAAAACCGCATGTGATAATGTGTCTTCACAGGCCACTTCTCCACCTGTGGAATTTTGGATTATCACAGGCTCTTCATTTCAGGCGGTTTTAAAAATCGCGTGTGATAATAGGTTTAGAGCCGCCTGCGATAAGGCTTATTGTAGTAGTTGCAAGCCACCTCGGCCGTCGGAGACAATGGTCCAGTCGCCGTCGGCCAAATCCAACATCAGATGAGAGTTCACCATCATCTATTACGTCTGATGACACATTCGATGACATGGAATAGGTGCCAGGAAAGAGATCCGGTGGTGCGCCGCCGGACACTGCCGCCGTGCTCTTCCAACCGAGCCCTTGGCTCCAGGTTGAAGACGACCCTGAGTGGGGCCGGCCTGTCAGCCACCTATCCACATCCCGGATCAGCTGCGCCCACTTGATCCTATGCGTCCACACAGCACTACCCTGTGACCTCCATGTTGCTGCCACCTCATTGGACCATTTAAATCACGTTGGCCCAGCCCTTTTAAAGCCTTTTTCCCATTAGAAATAAATTCCAAATTTTCATCAAACTTAGAAAATACATAGCTTCCTGGATATTAGTCCAAAAATTCTCAAATAAATTTTTTTAGACTCCTTATGCTCTGTACTGTCCAGTAGTGCAATTTAATTGATATTAAAGTCCATAGTTCTTCCCGAATAATTCCATAAAAAAAGGCTTTTGAATTAATTCTAGATGATAAATGCATTGCAAATTTCCCAAATTTGGCCAGATCCTTCCTCATAATTCTTTTGAATCCAAGTCATAATTTCAAACACATTGTAATTATTTTGATAGGTCAAATTGAGTTCCCAACCTTTTTGTACCTGAAAAACTCCAAAATGTCCATAAACATTTTCAGAAAGTTGTCCAAATTTCTAAATTCAATATCTCCATGTATAATTCTTAGAACATTATGAAACAAATTTCATTGGATCACTCTTGACGTCCTCCAAACATAAAAACAACTTTGGCCTATGTTAGAGCTACAAATTTTGCATGAAAATACTTGGAAGGGTTTAGCGTAGTAGAATTATAGAGAAAAGAGTCTTCCGTGAACATATCTCATTCTTGGCCAGAACTCCACTCATAGTATCCATTTACCACTAAAAAAGTACCAGACTGATTGGATCTGTTTAACTAGATCAATCGAATGTTGATTGCTCTATGTCCATCACAAGAGATTTTGTAATATTTGCCATGATTAGTAATTGGAGTGATTACTTACACTATATCTGGTCATGATCAAACTTCTTGCTGTTTTGAAGTTGTTGCATGCTCAAAAATTCTTTTAATCATGAAAAAATAATCATTCAATAGCGCACATGTTGTGCTTTTATGATCAAATGAAAAATCAAAAAGATCAAGAGAATATGCATGCATCGCACTACATATTTTGAGATTCCTTATCATTGCACTTACATTTGAACTTGGAAGGAGTTATGTATGACTCAGACCATGTCGTTAAGCTTCTGATTGTTATATGACATAAATTTGGCTTGGTTGGTTAGAATAAGGTGGATGTTGCATATAATCTCTTGCAAAGTTCATATGATTTCAAGTTGTACATTAAAAGATAATAACAACAACAGCATGTGTCATGCTTTCACGTTACAAAACAGTTGAGTTTTTTAGATCATGACATTCTTAAATTGAAATTACACTTGATCTCTAGCATGACTTACACTACTTTATATATCTCATTGATGTGATAGTTTCTATTACTTGATAGTATGGCTTGGATGAGCTTTGTTTTATATGTATATGTCATATTATGCTCATAAACAACTAAATTTTCTCTTTTGAAGCTTGCTGAATACATTGTCAAAGGGGGAGAAATATGTCACGCATTGCACATTCAGAAGTGTTTTGATTTACACGTTCCTCTTGGGGGGAGGGGGAGAATTTTTCTATGTGAGAGGTTTCCTCTCATTTGATTTTCAAAAAGAGGAGAAATTTTCTTTTATCAAAACTTTTCATAAAACGTGAATGAGCTAATATTCAGATTCTAAGTGGTGTTGCCAATGCATTTATTAAGGGGGAGATTGTGAGATCTACTTGTGCTGAATACATTGGTAATTATGTTAAAAGTGAGAATTTACATTTAATGTTTTGAGATACCTGAGAAACTCAGTTTGGATGGTCTGATCTTTTCAAATGTGCATTTGGGAGTAACAAACCTTCATCTTGTATTGCACAACACACTTTGCATTGTCTGAACTATTCACTATGTACAGTTCTATCAATCAGTTCAAATTATCCGAACTTTTCAATATGTTGCGGTAGTAACCATTACTGTTGATCAATTAAATCTGTCCGTACTTTTCATTGCATTTCGGGAGTAATATTATTGTGAACCAGTTCAGACTATCTGAACTTTTCAATGAGTATTTGGTAGTAACAGTTACTGTCGATTTGAACTGCAGTGCTATGTTTTGGTTTCGGTCACTATGTTTTAACTTGCAATGTTTCGGACTTGCTTTTTGTCTTATGTGAACTTTTTTGAGTATTCATTTCATTGGGTTTTTGATGTGTTTTGGATGGTCATGGTGGATATAATTTTGCTATGTTTGCAACATGCCTATGCGAGCCTCTCACATAAAGTAGTGTTGTTTTCGGGCTAATGTGAGTCAAGTCAACGACTTCTGCTCGGAAGAATTGGTTGTTTGTTCATGTGTAGGTGTTGCTTGAGGTCAAGATTATTAAACAAAAAGGCATGAGATGAACATCAATATGACACACATGATGGTTAACAGTGAAGCATAAAGATAGCATAGGTCATTACATAGTCTAAACATGAGATAACAAATTTCAAAATTTAGTACATGTCCATGATCAAAATAAGCAAAGCCTAATTGAAACAACCAAGACTACGACCTACTACCCCTTAATCTCTCCTCCTTTGGCATCGATATACCAAAAAAGGGAAAAAATAAATAAGACCTACCCACTGTCTTCATCATTACGATCTTCACTCCCTTGCTCGCTAGCTTTTCTATGTGTCTTCTCACTGTCTTGCTCCTCATCATCATCATCAACCTGGCAAGGAGCTCGAGTAGAGGAGTCAATTCCAAAGTTGGCAAGTTCATCATTGGTCAACTGTGGAAGCTCAGTGTAGTCTTCATCGGAGTACTCGGAGATCTCAGGAGAGCCAATGGAAGATATCTCTAGCTTTTGACATATCACAATGACATGTTCCTTCATGAAGTAAGCACGGCAGTTCCGTGCTTGATTTTCAGTGTAATGCTTCACTTCCACTTTGTGGCAAGAGGCAAAGTTGGATCGAAGCATCTTCAAGATCCGACTAGTAGAACCCCTGGAGTAAGATGGGGCTGAGGAGCTTGAGGGGCCCTCAATGTCTGCATGAGCCCGAGTAGAACACTGTGATGAGGACATCACAATAGCGGAGACGCACATTGAACTGCAAGGACCAATCACAAGAGCACGAGCACGGTTAATAAATTAGCAAGTGAACTCCTTCTTAACTTCTTTTGCATGTGAGTTTGAGAATAGATTGATATGTTATGATTTAACTGTTATTAGGAACAATGGAGAAGATCAACAAGTGAATGGAAGAGGCCCTGGGAAAGTGGAGAACCAGCTGGGACGTCCACAGGTTGATGGAATCAGTTTACAACTCGGACTTAAGTTCAACTCGGAGTCCAAGAGCAATCCACCTTAAAACAGACGCCCAGGATGCATACGAAATCCGTTTTTGACGTTCCACATATGAACGTAAAGAGGGGAAGATAAGCTTTCCAATGGATATTGTCCCACCTAAAATTCCTCTGGAGTAATTAAATATCATCGAAACAAATCAAGTCTAGGTTTCTGTCCAGTGTTGTGCCACCGAATCGGGCCTTTGGTCCTTGTATCCAGTATGAGTCCATTAGGGACGAGTCTAAGCGTGTTTTGGCCAAACCCTAGCCTTTAGATATTGCAGCCGCCAGTAATATTCGGAGAGTTTTGCTTAGATCAATAATATCGCTGTTCCACGGTTTTGGAGACCCCAACTTCGCGATTTCAGATCATGTTTTCGACGTTCTTGCTTGTGTTCTCAGTTGCACTTGCAGGGATTAGCCTTTTTGCTGAGGTAAAGCGTGTGCAGCACGGTTGATAATCAATGGAGCAGTGGTGTAGTGATTGCAGGGGTATTTGAACTGCTCGAGTGCCGTGGATTATCAATGCCGAGTTCTCCACCCCATACGACTTCCCTTTCGGAAGATCGGGCCTAAACTACTCATCAATTGGTATCAAATTTCCAGGTTGCCCATGTGGTATCTTTGTTTTCCTTCCATTAGATCGGTTTTTTTTCGTACCTAGAGTCCACGGAAAAGCCACAAAAAATTATATCTTTTTTACCGCTTCCTAGACCATAGTGCCTGCAGTTTCATTTTTCAATTTGCATTGTTGAGTTGCATTCATGTGGTCGAGTCTTGTTGCTGGTTTAGCTTTGTCATTTGGATCCTAGTTATCGTGTTATGTCCTTGTTTCCTTGCTGTTTGACACCTATTCCACAATCCCTAAATAACAACCGATCCACAACGTTCATTGGTTTGCCCTAGCTAGCCGCCTTGCGTGAACTCCTGCATCGCCAGCCCTATATTAGGTGACAAACCTTTGTGCCACTAATCCTTGAATCATCACACACTACATCTTTAGTTGATGTGCAAATTCCCGATCGTTTTCATACCTGATTGCGAGTTCTGTTCTCAAACCGAGTTGGAATTAACATCCAAAAACCGTAACTTGGACAACCTACCTTAAAACGGCCATAACTTTCGCATACCGACTAAAAATTGGGCGATTTTTTTCCAATTGATATATGCAAAATTTCGCATCTGATTTTCCGCCACGTAACCGCGTTCGGCGAAATTAGATTGCCTAAATTCCTCTCGGAAGATAGGCTATCCGGCCTCTGAGGTTTGAACACGAATTTTGAAGAATCTTCTTGATTTTCTATAGGCCGCATATTATATTCAAATGAGCTGCAAATTTGTGTGCTTCCTAGTTTCGTGCTCCTGAGTAAAGAAAAAATATTACAAAAAAGAAAAAAAATAGTGAAGAGCACACATATTGAAGCAATTGGCCTATACCATTTGATGCTGTTTTGTTGGCTATATCATTCTGTCTTTATTTTGCCTTGCTACTTCCTTGTGTTGTGCTAGGCCTTAGAGCACTTGGTTGCCAGCAACAGTTTCCTACATTGGATACTTATTCGACTTTGTTTACCTGTTAACGATTTTCTGCTTATTAGCCATCATATTGTGCCATCCAAGCTCCACCTTTCTCATGAGCATAACAGGTACCTTTGCAATCACCCCACGCTTCATTGGTTCATCTCACCGTCGACACCACCTTCTGTGTCGGTAAGAACACTTGTAAAAGCGAGGTAAGACGCTTGAGCGATAGAGATTGTTTTCTTCCACCTTTCACATTGTTACTACAGTTGATAGGGATAACATATTTTTGTTGTATTTTGTTTCCTACTAACAATTACAGGAGAAAACAATGACGACGAATGTGTTCAACATGCTGAGTTATGTGATATGGTGAAGGCCATGACAGACATGTTCGCCAAATACAACGCATCAACGGAGGAGTCATTGGCGAACTTGACTTGCCAACTTGATGACATTGCTCTACGGATGAATAATCTTGAGGCTCGGTTGCCTCTCACTGGAAGACATGAAGACAATGCTTATGATGATATGGAAGATCACAACAATCAACCAATATTGCCACTTTATCGTCGAGGTATGGGAGGTAATAATCATCATAACAATTATAATCGCCCTCCTGATGATCCTTTTGAGAAAATGAAATTTACAATACCCCCTTTTTTTCTGGTGCTTATGATGTTGGGGCTTATCTTGATTGGGAGATGACAGTAGAGCAAAAATTTAATGCCCATCTTGTTGTTGAACAACATAGAGTTCGTCAAGCTACTAGTGAGTTTAAGGACTTTGCTATCATATGGTGGAATGAACTCGATAAAACTAGAACTGATCCTCCATCATGGGATAGATTAAAAGATGCTATGCATGTTCGATTTGTTCCTCCATGTTTTCAGCGGGACCTTCGCAAAAAATTGCAGCACTTACACCAAGGTAACATGTCCGTAGGGGTGTATTATCAAGAGTTACAAAAGGGTATGCTGCGTTGTGGGGTAGTAGAGGACATGGATGATAAAATAGCTCGTTTTTTGGGGGGTTGAGGCGTGAAATTCACGACACTGTTGATTACAAGGAATATGATATTGTTAACATATTGTTTCAGCTTGCTATGTTGGTAGAAAAAGAATTGCAGGTCGACAACAACAGCAACAATGCAATAGGAGCAATTTCATGCCACGTTCGACGTCTACACCATCCAAAAACAGCACCATCTTCAACCCCCATGCAACGACTATGCAATCTAATGGCGGCTAACAAACTACACCTGCTGCTCCACCTTCCACCGCAAGGATTCCGGTTTATCGCAACAAAAAAATTCGTCACAATAGGTCGTTTTTGTCGCAATAGGTCACTGTTGCAACGAAAAAGAGCGTGACAATAGTTTTTACGAATCGTCATAATAATTCTCGTGGCGATAGGTTATTGCGAAACTTTGACATCCATGGCAAATACTATGGTATTGCAACGATTTCACATCGGTGGCATATAGGACGCTACTGCAATGATTTCACGTATTGCGACGGTTTAACGTATTGCAACGAATAGTACGGTATTACAACGAGTTCACTATAGTGGCAAATAGTATGGTATTGCAATGATTTCATATTCGTGGCAAATAGTATGTTATTACAACAATTTAGCGTATTGCAACGAGTAACGTATTGTAATGAATAGTATGTTATTGCAACGATTTCACATTCAGGGTAATTGTATGTGGTTGCAACGATTTCATAGTCGTGGCAATAGTACAGTATTGTAACGATTTCACATTCGTGGCAAATAGTATGTTATTGCAACGGTTTATCGTATTACAATGATTTAACGTGTTGCAACAAATACAATGGTATTGCAATGATTTCACATTCGTGGTAATAGTATGTGATTGCAATGATTCCTCATTTGTGGCAAATACTACAGTATTGCAACGATTTTCACAGCCGTTGCAAATAGTACGGTATTGGAATGATTTATGGTATTGCGAAGATTTAACGTATTGCATTGAATATCACGGTATTGCAAAAATTTCACATTCATGGCAAATTGTATGATACTGCAACGATGTCACGGCCGTGGCAAATAGTATGGTACTGCAACGGTTTAACGTCTATGGCAAATAGTATGTTATTACCACGAGTGCACAAACGTGGCGAATAGTAGTGTATTGTAACGATTTCAGATCCGTGGGAAATAGTATGGTACTGCAACGATTTCACATCCATGGTGAATAGTTTGGTATTGCAATGATTTCTTATCTGTGGCAACAGGTTCGTAATGCAACGTTTCCTGATCTGTGGCAATAGGTTTATAATGCAACGTTTTTTGATCTGTAGCAAAAGGTTCGTAATGCAACGTTTTCTGACCTGTGGCAGTACGGTTGTAATGCAACGTTTAATGATTTGTGGTGATAGAGGTGTAATGCAAAATTTTCTCATCCGTGGCAATAGTATTGTAATGCAAAATTTTCTGCATGGTGGCAATAGCAGTCTAGTGCAACGTTTTTTGAGTCGTGGCCAAATGTTTATACTGCAATGTTTTGTAATTCATGGCAATCGCTTCCTATTACAAAAATTTATCATTCGTGACAATAAATTCATAATGCCACGTTTTATAATTAGCGGCAGTAGAATCCTAATGGACCAGGTTTGAAAATTAGTGGCAATAGAATCACGACTTTAACAATAAACATCCATCAACTGATATTGCAACACGCATAAAAACACTCTAGTATTACGTTGTTTGCGACATGTTTGCATGTTATTTTTCATAAGCTGACAGGGACTAATTGTTGCAGCAGGTGGCTTTTGGCGGTTCCTTTGGTGGAGCTTTTGTAGAGTGGTCTCCATCATCATTTTGTGCATTTCAGCCATTGAGACGGGCATGTCCCGCATTTCCTTAGCTTTCTTTTCACGATCAGCTGCTATCTGACCTTGTAAGTTCTGGACTTGAATGTTTAACTCTTCATTCTTCTAGTTTATGCAGTCCATCTAGGTGGTTATGCTATCATTTCTTCCTTCCAACTGCTGCACTTGGTGATTGAGGCCTGCATTTCTATCTTCTAAGTTTCGAACTTGGTTCTTGAGGTGTTCAGACATCTGGATACGCACACGTTCACGTTCAGGACCAGTTGGGTTACCATATAACCACGCCACTAAACATGTGATCCTACACAACCGATTGAGGATCTATAACAACGCTCGAAGATGTGGTTTCTCTCCTCATTGGGAATTGGGACTCCCTGCTCAGCTCCCATGTCGTCCACTTGGGCACGTGCCTGGATCTATATACGAAAAGAAAAGTCACATGTAAATTGCAAATATTTATTTAATTAGGGATTGTTTGATGTGTTACTCAAATGTACAGCTTTTGTCAGCTTGTTTGCCCAATAATCGTTCTCCAACAAACTTGCCTCCCACAGTTGTATGTCATCGGGTTCTTCTCCGGTCTCTGGGTCTCGCTACATAAAATACAAGTAAAATTCAACATGTCAGTATACATATTGTTTGTAGCGCAAAGTAAAAGCGTGATTTATTTTTCATACCTTCTCGTAACTAAGTTGGGCGTAGGATTTGGAGCCAAGCAAGTGAATTGCCTTTTGTCTTCTTCGATTTTGAGAATTGGTACTGCTTATTGACTGCAATAATTTTAAGAATTAATTCGACGAATGAATGTAAATCAAATATTTTTTTGTATGATTCGAAGCTATTAAAAAGTTAGCTGACCTTGAATCGCTCATACTCAAAATACTCTATTAGGTGCAACCACTCGGGTGCCGTTACGTCAGCAGGCTTGTTTCTTTACATTCCTCATCGGTAGAATAACTCTTATAGGTGGCATGCAATGTCGAGCGCCACCCCTTTTAGCGCTCACCAGCAATTTTCCAAATTTTTCATGCGCTCTATGGTGTGTCCACCATGTCTTGGGAATCTTGTACATTGTATAACAAGTTGCTGTAAACGTACAAGATGGAGATTGCAAGAAAAAAATACTTGTCGCGGGGGGGGGGGGGGGTGTGACAACACTAACCGTAATGTCTTGTACTATATCTCTCTTGTTACTATAGCCAACCTCTGCCCACTTCCTTGCCCCATTGAGGGATGCAAGTCTTTTTGTAAACATAACCACATCATTGACAAAGTGCCGCTGATTATTACCAACCGCAGCACCCAACCTAGCAGAGAACTAAATTGGTAGCTTCACATGCTCCGTTCTACTAATTTTGGATGCATAGCATATTCTGGCAACCTTAAGTCCTTTAGCCACACTTCTTCCTAGCATCCTTCCTTATGTCACATTGATTCAAACAGTAAAGGATTAAAGCAAATTATCGCCTGACCAAGTTTAGTATCATGTACAAATATTGTGAAAAGAAGAAAAGTCTGATGTTCATACCATCATCAGGATGAGTGCGGAAAATACGAGTGTGGGACGACCGTGTGCCAGCACCATTTTGTTCTTTATTACTCCCTCCTAGTTTATACTAATTGTTGTATCAAACCAACAAATGAATTAAAAATAAACTAGTTAGGACTGTCTGAACGACACCTATTTCGATCGGGAGGGGGGAGTACATTGTTGACTTCTTATTGTTGTTCATGCCCTAAAATGAGCCATCAGGTACACATGTCTATGATGCTACTACACTCATAGTAATGCAGAGGATTTTTAGTCTAGCAGCGAAGTAGGCAAGACTTAGGGGGCGGGCATGCAGCTGACAACGCTAGACTAGATAAAGATAGGGTTCGCTGGTTTGGTCTGACTGACATTAGCTGAGCGCGTCTCGAAGGGAATTATTAGTTGCAGGGCAACTAATAAATGCCAGCGGTAGCAGGTGGCGAATGCAAGAAAGATAAGGCAGGCAGCATGCAGGATTGAAATCCTCTACAGTACTACACCTGCATTAGCTGCCACTAACATGTGGGCCCAGGAGACATCGGGTCCACTTGTCAATCACGGCTACTGCAGGTGCAGTACTGCATAGTCCCACCTTGCGACACTTAACAATGTGAGGGTTCGGTCTGGCCAAGATCACCAGGAGAAACTCTCGAGGATGATTGGTGGCAGGGCGAGTAATGGCCAGGTATTTGCGGGCGGCGGAGTCATCATGGCACGCGATGGATGGGAAGTGGCGATGGGCGAGGGAGATGCGTAGGAGAGGACACTGAAGTGACCAGCAGTAGGGCGTGGGCGCCGGTGCCGACTGGAGTGGCCGGCGGCGAGAGAGCACAACATGGAGGCATAAAAAAATCATGCTATCACACAGGCTGATGAACTGTTAACTATAAAGACTACTAAGAAAGTAGAATCGCAAGGCATGATAAACAATTAGTAGAGCCTAGGAAATAATGCAAATTACCATGATACACCCATCATCAATACATCTAAAGGACAGAACGTAGTCTCTCAAAATGCTCCAAATTCAATGCCAAAGGACTAAAAAACTACTCCCTCTTTATTTTTTGTTTGACGTTCAGACATTCGTTCTAGTTCATTTGCAGATCACTTTTTAGAAGAAACGTCAATTAAAAAGATGAGGGAGTAACATGCTCTGCCAAAATAAATGGCACGGTAAAGAGGCATGTAGTAATGTAATGTGATATGGGTAATTGGAAGCTACCGATAGAGTTGAAGTGGGACATTTTTTAAGCTCCAAAAGTAATGTTACGCTGGGGCAAAAGGAGTATTTCTGGTTTGTATATCTATACCTACTATTGGTTCATGCATCGTAGTACCAGGGAGTGAAGAACCTCGGGGTTCCTGAACATGATGTGCTGCAATATTCTCTGCATACCATGCAAAAGATTTAATGTTTTCTAATTTTTTTAATTTTGATAGTAAACACATTTATAGTTATACTAGGTGCTTGTTGGCCACCATGAATGCTTGTAGACGACATCACTGTTTGATGTCTTGTTCCTAATGTAAAGAGCATTGTAAGTTGTCATTCCAAATAACAGTGATAACGTCAAATTACATGACCGACATAGACTTTGGATCGAATAGTGTGGTTTCTATAAACTCCAGTGTTTGTTTCGAACAGAGGAATTAGAAATGAAGGAATAGAAAAAATGCGTATGATCCGAGAAAGCCACAAGAAAAAAAATGTAAAAACCGTGGGAACTGAAAATCTTATGAATACAAATTTGTAAAGCAGGAATGAGAGTACAACATTTGGAGTGGTTGGTTAGATAACCCGTCCGTCCTTTACTTCTAAATCCAAAAATTACATACTACCTCCGGTTTTTAGTATTTTTCGTTCTCGGCCAGGAATTGAACTAGAAATACACTGCCATAATAAGCTGTCGGAGCGACATTTATTTCAAGACAGATGTAGTATATACTATATATATATATATATATATATATATATAAATTCGTAAAACAGAAGACCACATTTCTTCTTTGTTAATTTACTTAATCTTCGTATATTAGGATGGATCGTATAGAACAAAGCTAATATAGCTCTATAAAAAGACGATATGGATCGTGTAGTTTATCTAGCACAAAACTGGAGTCCGGGATGCAATGTCGCGGGGAGGTGTCAGCGACGAACAGGTTCGGTAGAGCCCGTCAAACTTGGTCGCCTAGCGTTGTACTTAGGAGTCAACACCACCAAGAGCTTCGATGCGTCATGGCGAGATCCATGGGGAAAAAATTGTAAAAGCCATGGGAAATGAAAACAAGGGAATTTCTTAGGAATACAAATATGGAACACAAGACAGAGAGACAACTCATTTGGAGTACTGCGAGATCACCTGAAGGGCGGGGCAGCGGTGTGTCGGGAACGTAGGCTAGTGTTTCCATTTATACTCGTCGTGCCTGAAATAGGGTTACAATAGGCGGGACTGAAATTTGAGGCGCAGACAGTGAAAATTGAATTGTCAAAATCTCAATTGTGGCACGCCAAGAAAACGAAAAAATTTGCATGGGCGTGGAGAATTTGACGCTAGCCTTGCTCTTGTGTACGCATGCAATTGTGATTAATTAAATGTCATGCACGTCGTTTCCGGCACATGGTGCGTGTAGCTAGAGGGGTAGACTTCTTCGAACAACTTGCTCGCTTCTTAATTCATCTTTGTTGCCATGCATGGAGATCAAAATCTAAAAGCAGTCATCTACTAGCTAGTGTGACATTCCAAAAAAAATACGAACAAAAATATGAATCGTCAATGTATATGTGCTAAAGCAAACGATATGAAAATACAAAATACCCAAGTCCACGAAAGGACGATGGCAAACAATCAGCATTCTGTAACATTAATCACAATGAAATGATAACATGTAGTATATACTACTACTAAAAATACATTTTCACATGCACCGACTACAAATGAAAAAATTGAATGAAAGAACACAAAAGAGGAGAAACAGAGCCTCAACCACGATCTCAATGGATTTTCTTGGCTAGACATTGAACAACAGTTATCTCGCCCCTTTTTCAAAAAGGAGTTGTTTTTCGATACTAGATAGGACGAATGTTCATGAATAGAAAATACATTTATCACTAAAATAAAAACAACACATATATTACAAACAAGAACTACAAAAGCACATAGTAAACAAGAAAAAAGAAAAACTAAAAATACTACTCTAGTCGTAGTCGAAGGAGATATCCTCCAACTCCTTCTCCGCTTCCACCACCTCCTCCTCTCCCGCCACTGCCGCCACCGCCTCCTCCTCCGCTGCCGCTGCCGCCTCCTCTGGCAATTGAATCTGAAGCTTTCGGGCGACAGTCTGCAGAGGATGCTGGCAGCCCTCCACCCCAGCCACCTCCCTGATCGTCTCGTAGAGGACATTGAGACGATTGGCCACAAACCCTATCCTGAAGCACTAGTGGTTGGCAGTGTCCATTCTAGTGCAGACGGGAAGTTTCCCAAGACCCAGACGGTCACATGAGCGAGATGTATAGGAAAATACATCCCGTGCCAATTTGTCGAGCTTTTTGGTGCCCCCAGCGGTGGCGGAAAGGTGCTCGGTGGCCTCCTTCAGGCGCTGATCGAGTTCATCGAAGTGGTGTTCGATGAGGCGGACATTCTCCTGAACCCAAACGGGATGAGGAGGTGCGGGCGCCGCGGGCGGAGAAGGGGATGGAGGAGTTGCGGGCGCCGCCTCCAGTTCCACCAGCATTGGCTGCGACAGAAATGGAGAAGAAGGAGGTTCGCAGGACGTTAACGACCTAGAGCGCTTCGGTGCGGGGCTACCCATTTCTGAGGTGATGGAGGTGCGGAGAAAGAGTGAGAGGTGGCTGATGATGGTGCGGCGGTGAAGCAAGAGAAGTTTGGAGGCTACAATCGATGGAGTGGTGCGGCGGAGACGCAAGAGGACGGGCGTACCTTTATATCGGGTGGTGGTCTAAGCGCGCAAGTGGAGATGATCGAACGCTTCAAAAACTGTGCTTTCGAACCGTTGGGTGGGTCAGAATTAATACAAACCGTTGTTTGCCTCCTCTAAGTTATCGCAACGGCTCGACGCGTCCCATCTCAGCTTCACAGGCAATTTTTTAATTTGACACACAAAGGGTCCAGGGTATGAAATGG